>JAJHUR010072628.1:0-14105 GCA_027495735.1 Lutjanus campechanus | reverse complement strand
TGATAATGGCAGTGTCAGGTCAGTTGGTCACTCCACCACTTTGGCCCAGATTCAAACTGTGACTTTATAGACAGACACGCTACACATCTGCCTAAAATTAGTATGGACTTTGGATTATTCTCACTGAATTATGATAATATTTTCAGAAATATCTGGCTTTGTTCTTTTCATTGTTGGCCAGGTATTTAATGAAGAAAATTGAGAGTTAAAGGGGAAACTGTTGCTGTACTGAACTTAATTGTTCTCCAACTGTCATGACTTTACTGATTTGGCCTCTTCTGTCATTTCAGACTCTGCCACGCCTCACCTGCCTACCAACTGTCCGCAGTGTGTTTTCTGCCACAGTCCATTATTTGACCAGTGGTGAAGAGATTACTGGACATCTGTACTCAAGTGAAAATACTGTTAGATTGTTAAAATATACAAGTAAAAATGTGTACTGATGTTAGAAAACTACTTTAGTAAAAGTACTAAGTCTAAGTATTAGTTACTTTTTTAATCATTGACATTTAATGTATTATTGACAGCAGCATTCAATCAAATCTTCAGTCTAAATGTCTCTCTTTTTTTCTGCTCCTTAACCAATAGTTCAATCAGGAGAGACTCAGAGTAGAATGAAAATAATTTATTGACACGTGCATAACAAGTCGGTTAGACCCCGTTGAGGTGTACGAAATAAGGACATGATGAGAGGGGGTGACGAACTGAGTGAAGAGAAACCCCCCGGGGTTGTGGTGAAGAGATGATGACTGGGTTAGGTGACAACTCCGCTCCTGCTGCTTGGTCGGATGCCTGAAGGAAGAGCGTGCGGAGGGCCGAAGGATCGTCTGCTGCCTGGGTCCGAGACTGGAGGAGAGTGGGGTGGAGGAGGGTCGCACAGTTGACTATTTGCGGCTGGTGGAGCAGAGACAGCACGGATTTAAAGTTTGGCAGCAGCAAATTGACTGGCTAAGGGGCAGAATCTGATTGGATAGCAGGGTGGAGGTGTACGCCCACAATCAGCTGATCGAGTGAGTAGTAGGAGAGAGAGAGAGAAAAGGAATTTGTGGATGAAAGCGGGGGAGAATGTCTTCCTGATTGAATTTACGCTAAGCTTCATTTGTAAAGACTTTAGTAATCATTAATAATTTATAAAGATACAAAACAAGTTTTTTTTGTTTGTTTGTTTTTTGTCATTCTATTTTTCCTTATTTAACAAATGAGGTGCAATAACCATAATTTCCAGACAACTGATAATTGACTCATGTCTTGGCCACACACTGGCAAGCAGAATTTTCGCCTTTACGATTTAAGAAATGTTTTGTTTTTTTTTTATTCCCACAGCTTAATTGCGTTTTCCAGATCTTTGTGACTGTCTATTAGGAATGACAACAGTTAGCGGTTAACCACAGAGAATATTTTTATTTTGGATTATGCATGTCGGTTTTATAGATTAATTTGCATACTGGCACACTTAGCTACTGTAACAGCTTCCATAGCTAACAGATTAAAAAAAAATGAAGCTCTGTGTGGAACATTTTCATCAGAAATGCAACAGAGTCGAATGTAAGTTGTGTGGCAAAAAATGGCAAATGCTTGACAATATAACAAATAATGTCTCAATTTATGTTTATAACTCAAGTGTTAATGAGAAAACATGTTAACTTGGTCACAAGACAGTTAAGATATATACATAATGTTATACAATAAATTATTCGGACTTGATTATACCAGACGAGCAATATGGAAACGTTTTATGATTGTTTTGGGGTTTTTATTTTGTTTTGTTTCTGTTTGAAAACTGGTCAATATTCACTTGAATTAACTGGGAGATTCTGCAATGCTGTTTTTTTTTTTTTGTTAAACCCCATCAGTGCTCTGTGGATTTAAAAAACAAACCTGACACTGAGGAATAATGGATAATGACAGAATTTTCATTTTTTGGTGAACTCTGCCTTTAGTGCTTATTTATTCTATAGCTTTGTTTTTATAAAACTTTCTGTATGTGTCATTTTTATTTAAAAAGCTTGGGCTCTTATTTTGGAGGTGAAATGCCAGTAGGGGGCGTAGATTTTCATTAAACAGCAACAAGTGTTCAGCAGTGTTTTGATTGCTTATCACCAGACTAATATGTGGAAAATGTTTGTCAATGATTTTCATATTGTGATTGACTTTAAGTTGAACAGAATCATGCATTTACCTTGGCTCTGTGTTTTTGAATAAATCCTGCAGTATTAAAGTGTACACTGCAGTATACAAAAACATGTTTGAAGAGCCCATGTGGAGTTTTACTTGTAAACAAATAAATATTATATTTACAGAACACATTGTGTGTATCCTTGAGGTCTAACAAACCTGTTGAATCATGTCTTTCCTCATAAAACATTTGCCTTCACTTGGAAATGTTAAATAATCAATTGTTTACACCCATGTTTGCTCATTTACAGTCTTATTCCAGCCCTTTATTGGTACATTGCAGTGTTTCCTGGTGCATTACTGCCTGACTGCTCAGGGTAAACGTGTAAAACCAGCAGCAGGAATGAGTGACGCCTGCTTGAGCACATTTGTTGTCTCCCTGCACACCCACTCTGTAGTGCTCCATAGCGCTACTAGTGGCTACTATTTAAATTGCAAGTAATTTGTGACTATTAATTGATCATATGTATACTGTTATCATAACCTATATCATCCAGTTAGTTTTGCTTTCACATTGTTTATATGAGCACATTAAAGAACTACACCTGAGGTACCCTGTCAGCTGTGTCTCCCTATATTTGAAGCTGATTGGTTTGCAGCTGGGTGTGCGTCTGACATCAGCATGTTGTCATTTAATTTCAACTCCCCTCTTACTCTTCATATAGGATAATGCCCGAATTGAAAAGTTTCAAATTTTTGTGAGTTTTTTCCAACTCCAAATGGACCATGGTCCAGGGCAGGTTTTACACCTGTAATTTTGGTTCAGATCAAACAGTCCAGCAAAAAATAAAAATAAAAAATAGAATTAGTGCCTCACAGCTGTTTGTCTCCACCAACCAGTCAAGTTAAAGTTTTACATCCATGTCTGTACACACTCATACATGTAGTGAAGACTTAGCACTGTATTGAACTGTAACATTGAAGGAATTTAATAAAAGTTATAAAGTGTATATTTTGTCAAAATGATTCTGATTCCAGTTAATAATTTCCAGGTAGAAACATGCTGTCCTCACTTAGGGACTATTTTTACAGAGGAGGACAGAGGACTGATAATGACGTGAACATCATGATGTCACAGTAAAGTTGACCTTTGACCTTTTAAATGTCATCACCTCATTTTATCCTATTAGAAACGTGTGTAAATTTATCATCATTAGCATATGAAATTTTGAGTTATGGCCAGAAACGTGTGTCAAGTGTGGTCACGGTGACCTTTGACCTTTAACCACAAGAATCTACTCAGTTAATTTTGCGTCCAAGGCGTTCTTGATCGTAATCGTTAACATAAAGACTTTAAAGTCATTAAAAAATAATCACAGAGGTCAACATACAGTCATGAATGTGAGCAAAAAACAAAACAAAAACAAAACAACAACAACAAAAAAAAAAAAGGTCCAGTAATATCAATAGGAAGATGAGAAGCACATGTCCCATCTGCTAAGAGAGAGAGGGAGAGATTTATCACCTATACTGCAGTGAGCCACCAGGGGGCAATCAAGATGATCTGGCTTCACTTTTGTTGTGATGTTGTCCATCTTATGTCAGTGGTCCTGACCAGGTGAGGCAGCTGTGAAGGGCACCGTGAGCATGTTAGCATGTTAGCTTAAAGTCTCTTTATGCCTACAGCCTCACATCAACATTTTAAAAACACATTTTAGCATCTTGGTTTCCTGGCTAATAGTTTTAATTAATGGATTGGCTGTTTTGCAAAGCAGCACTTTGTCATGTTAACACCAGTTTTATTTTAGTCTCACTGTCTCAACAATAGTTTTACCTTTGTTGATTTTACTAACTTCATGCTGCTGGTCTCATGGGCCGTGTCTGTCTTATTTCACCTGAATAACATGCACCAACTGTCTGCAGTCATGATGGAGGCATCATTCGCACTGTCAAGTGCACCTCCCATCTCGGTTATCACTTTGAATTAAACCCACAACTCCTCCAGAAACACAAACAGGAAGCTGCAATGTGCTAAAAGGCAACACCCACCCCCACCCTCTGCTCTCAAAACTTTTCTGTTAAGCTTAGTTTAAGGATTAATGTACACGCTGTTCAAAACATTAAACTCACTCAGTTCCAACCTACAGAGTTAATGTACACACTGTCCTCAGCTGCCCCCTCAACAAGGGTTAAACTAATTAAAACATCTTTGTCTTGTCAGAGTTTCATTTCACTTTTAGCTTTAATACTTCAGCCAGGCCATCGAGCTTTATGCACATAATGTCTTTATTTATGGCTCAGTTATTATAAGAACTGGGACATTTTGTTTTGAATTTTCTACAAAGATTATCCTCCAACAAAAAATGTAGACACTCTACCAGGCCACTCAAAGTCTTTTGTCAGTACTTTCCAAAAACTGTATTTTAAGAAGTCTTTGTCTAATTTGAAGTACAGTAAGAATCATTTCTTCATTTCAGCACGGGGGATTTACAGGCATTAATCTGTTCATGTGTATTAAAGAGGAAGGAAGTCAGGCTGCCTTTTAGCACTTCATTATCTGTTTGACACATCTAAACCAATGATAGAGAGGCAAACTGCCTTTGAAGATAGTTCCTCCCTTTTCAGATGTGGAAATGTTGATTGTGATTAACGGACATTTAGTATTTCTCATGTATGTGATTGAGCGGCTGATTTAACAGAGACGTGAGGAGCAGCTATGAGTTTAACAGCAGCAGCGAGCGGATTCGTTGTCTTCCTTCTCTCTGTACAAGGTACTGTACATCTATATTTATACTGTGAGTTAGCAGTTAGCACACTTTAGAATTTCAAAGTAAGACGTGTTTTTAGGATGCAACTGTTTGCTGGGTGATGTTCTGCTTTGTGATGTGACCTCTGAAACATCACACATTCACCTGTCTTTCTTTAAATTTAAGTCTTTACAGGACAAACAACAGAGAGAGCTGTGTGATTTTCACACCAGCAGCATTTCCGTACACTTAAACCTGAACATCGTAGGCTGAAGTATTAGTGCACCATTGACAGTGAATATGTGTATGTGTGGCTGGTAGTAGTGATGGTACAAACATTAACAAAAAAAAAAATCCTCTAAATAATTTGTTGAGTGAGGTTCGTCGCTCTGTGGAACTTCCTGCATCTTCCTGCCAAACCCAACACTAGCCAGCATTTGTCTGCATGACAGTAAACTTGCACCAAGGAAAGATTAGTTCTAATCAGAGTTTAGCAAAATTATGTTTAAAATGAATAAATCCTTTCAAATTAAGAAGAGGAGGAGTTGGTGGTGAAGCTGCTGCTCCTGGTCATTGTACTGTGTCTTCATGTCGCATTTATTATTTCCTTTATTAAACTAAATGATTTCCTTTATGCTCAGTGAGGCGAACCCAATATGCTCGTTTACATAGATGGAAGCGGTGTTTCTTTTCTGTGCCCTGTTGTTCTTTCGATCACGCCATTATTTGTGCTATTGTTTTCTCAGCTTAGCTTCAGTATAGCTAAACAGCTTACCAACAATGATTGCGTAATCCACTGAGATGTTTCACTGTTGACATGTATGTAAATATGTATAAATGCATATATGTTGGGTAACAAGTTTGCTCATCTGTTACTGGAGAACAGAGCAAAAAGGGGGCAGGACTCAGGCAGGGAAATTGCAGAGCTGAAGCCACGCCCCTTCGTCTTCTCCAGGAAGCAATTGTATAACTGATCTGTATAAGTCATGTATATTTTTATATATGCATATAATTTTGTAACAATAGTAACACATATGCACATGAGTGCCAGTATTTTCCCTGATTAACAGATCAACAGCTGCTAAAACTGCTGTATATGTATCAAACCTCATGTACTTTGTCAGACTAAAAAGTGTGTGACAGTGATCCACAGTCAGAACTCCTGTCTCCTCCTGTCTCTATGGTCTCTATCTGTAACTTGTTCACACTACAAGTTCGAGCAGCGCATGTGCCTTACCTGCTGGTTTTGATTTCGGCGCCTATATTAAGCGGTTAGATGATTCACCCATCCTGCTTGAGCAACACAACTCAAACGTGCTCCTCTCACCACACTTCATCGAAAGATTCGGAGGCTCACCTATTTTTTCCGTGTGGTGTGCATGGTTCTCTGCAAAAATATACATTAAAAATTATCTGTTGATATTGACAGTCATAGTGACATTATTCCTAAAACAGGACACCTCTCAATTAGGGATGCACATAACTAGTCAATTATACGATTAAACGTCCCCGCCCTCGCTAGCTGGCACCAGAATTACTAGTCGTTTAAACTATTTATCAAAATTTCTCTCACCCAGCGTGTACGCCCTGATCATCTTGGCAACCCCAGATGTTTATATCAGCAAAATCAGACAGATGACAGCTTGTAAAACCAGCGTGGTTTGGTAGTGTTTTAATCTAGAAAATGGAAATATTGTTGAATGTAGACTGTGACAGAATAAGCTGATATATAATCACTCTACTGGAGCAACATTAACCACACTGGCAGCTAATGTCAGCTCTGGGTCATTTACCCACAGACACCGTGGTCCTCTTCGATCTGAATTTAGAGAGTTGTTGTCATGTTTTGTACGTTAATGTGCACGGTTTGTATTGCACAGCGCAAAGTAGCGTGCATTTCAGCCGCATTTAAAGTACATTTTGGCGATTGTTGACTGTAATTAACAGCTTCAAATGGACTGTTTAACATTAAAAATGAATAAATTCAGCTCAATTTTAACTGCTTTCCGAGTGTTTTCTTATTGTTAGACTAGTCGACAAGTCTAAACTAAATTTTGTGTTTAGTCGACAGGGGAATCAGTTGCCAGGAACATCCCTATTCTCACTACAGTTTCATTATCTATATCTGTGCAGTAAGTCACATACATTAAAAAGGGCAGGGCAGTGGTTTTTTTTCTTTCTCTCTTTTCTCTTCTCCCTCTATCCATTCATCTCTCCAAAAACGAACAGTGCACAATATTCATGGTTTTTGTAATAAAGCAGCAGGATAATTTTCATCAGTTTCACTCAGTGAGGATGTTTTAGACCACAGCAGACAGCAAACTGAACACCGATACACTGAGGAGATGAAGTGGGAGTGACAGCTCTGGACAGGACAGTTCAAAATGGTGTGGGTGTCTGTGCAATGGGCACTTGGGATATGTTAGACAGGTGCGGTACCTCAGCAAAACTGGGGCGGGATGGAGCAGGAAACAGAGCGACGCTCCATCCTTTTCAAAAAGCTGGTCCGTGCTCCATCCAATCCTCCCCCGCTCTGTGGACACAGACGCAGAAGTTTGGCGATGGTGCCGTCACGCACTGCTCCAGTGTGTAGTGTGAACAAGTCATTAGTCATTATAACATCAATGTAAGCCAATGCTTATTAAAACAACTGTAAAGTTTCTCTAATTGTAGCAAAGCCTGCATTTTAAAAATAAAACATAGCAGTGTGGTTGTAGCCTTAGTGTCCTTCAGCTAATTATTTTAGTTCTCTGCTCCACAACTTTACTGATTTAGATCACTCCCCACACTCTCATCAATCTGATTTCAAACAGCAGCAGGCAGCTGTTTTTAGAGAAAAAGGCCTAAAAGCCCACTGTGCACTACCTGTCCAGCACCAAACAACAGACAGAGTTAACAACTAGCTGATGAACATAGTGGAGGATGTAGCAGATAAGGGGCAAATATTTCCCTCTGTAGTTAGCAGAAAGACCAGATCAGAGCTAAAACACCCTCAGTGTGTCACTGACTAAACTGGGTGAACTGCTGCCTGGAATTTAACTCTGAAAAGATCATTTGGCTTCACTCAGTACATTTCTTTTTGCTGAATAAGCTAACAATGACACTAGGGGAGTGTTACCGTGAAACAGATTTCAGATTTCATTGAATATGTTACAGATTCACTGCTATATCGTTTAAATTCATATTTCCTGGTTTGAGATTTTGATTCTGATTAATCTGAATTGTGTGTTTGTGTCATCTTTTGAAAACTAACACCAGAAAAATGCTTAAAAAATGATCTGATAAAGTTTATCTTTGCCGTGTTCCTGAACACAGCTGGAATTTCAACCTTTAAAACCTTCCACCTTAAAAACACACTTTTGTTAAGCATAATTTCTCTCTTGAATGTGTCTGTCTGTGTTATCTACATATCACACTTGTCGCCCACGCCTCAGTGGTCTGTGTTGCTCTACAGTTTCCATTCACACTCTGCTGCAGCCTGACCACAGAATGGAAAGCAACCGAGCAGAGCAGACTATTTTTATGTTTCACACCCTTCTAATATCTAATCTTCTGCTTTTTTATTCCATACAGAAATAATTGTTGCAGTTTCAATACATTGCTGTTCTGTCACTGCACCCTCTGTATAATGTCCTGCCTCTCAGACATGAACTGCAGAGATCATTTGTACATTTGACTTTTCCTCTGGATTAACAATGGTGGAAAACAACAGTAAAACTGGAATACAGTATATACCAAGTTTAAAACAGATGATAGAAAGTCCCCAGCAAATAATTAATATAAGAAAATTATGTATTATACAGAATATGTCTTAATCTCAGTTGTAGTTACTGTAAAATAGACCACAGTAAAAAGTTTGATACATTTTTTTTTTAGTTTGTCCATGTTCTCTCACCCAAAAACAGATGTTTCACACTGACTTAAAGGGAGATGGCACAAGAGCCAAAGTAGTTTTGGGAAGCAGCTCCACTACAGATGAAAGTTTGTCTCCTGATGTCGTTTTGAGTCTGATTGTAGTTTCTGATGTGCTCTGTGTTACAGTGATACAGGGTTGGGATGACTGGGGAGTGACTTACACTCATGCTAAGATCTGTGCCAAAAAAGGATCAACAGTGGAAATAAAGTGCACATATACAGAATATGGCCGTGCTGCTGCAGTTGAAGAAACATTCTGGTTCACTAAATTGAGTGGAAATAAACCTGTGGATGTGAGAACAGACTCACAGTATGCAGGTCGTGTGCAGTACAGTTGTTATGAGAACAGCTGCACTCTGAGAATCACAGACCTGAGAGAGAGCGACTCAGCTAAGTACAAGTTCAGAATCATTACAATACGACGTGAAATTTATACTGGTTGGCCTGGTGTCACTTTGTCTGTCACAGGTAACATTTTCATTCATATGTTAATTATTTACAAATGTTCATCATCTCAGAAACAACTGTATCAATGTGTTTTGTATGTATTGTGTGCACAAGTGTGTGTGTTGACAGTTTAATCTAAAATAACATCCCTGTTTCTTTTTCATAAATCCAGATCTCCAGGTGCAGGTCAGCAGATCTCAGTATTCTGGCAGGACAGAGCTGAAGTGTCACAGCAGTTGTCATCTACCTGGTCATCCTTCCTACATCTGGTACAAAAATGGACAGAAAATTCAGTCAGAAGCATCTTCTTCTTATTCAGGCTACTTTCATCATACCGCCAGTTTTTCCTGTGCTGTTAAAGGACGTGAGGATTTCCCGTCTCCTCCAGTGTGTGAGTTTACTCCACAGTCTTCCACTAACATGACACCATCTGGTGGAGCCTTAAAACCACATGTATCTTTAATATGGAGACCCCCACTGTGACTCCTCAACAACTCTGGTTTAAAAATGATCAAAACATTGTTTTATCTTTCAGGTGTCTCTGATCAAACCTGCTACAGAGTGACGTACACTGACAGAAACATCTGTGCCTTCAAAGGTTCATCAGTGGAAATTTCCTGCACATACAACAGTAATAATGCATGGATCACATCTAAATTCTGGTTCAGTCCTGAACGTGTTCATCAGTGGCAGAGTCCCTCACAGCCTGAGGACCTTAGTGAAGACTCCCAGTATGCAGGTCATGTTCAGGTCCTTGACACAGAGAGAGGACGCTCCACTCTGAGAATCACTGACCTGACAGAGAGTGATTCAGCTGAATATCGCTTCAAATTCAAAACACCAGGCTTTGAATGGGGGAGTAGTTTACCTGGTACAACTCTGACTGTCACAGGTACTGATGAACACAAACTGATGTAAATACAACAACATAGTATAATTAAAAACACGGAACATGTTAAAAATGATCAACCATCATGAGTTTGTACAATGTAATTAATAATGCTCACTTCTACTTCTAGGAATTGAACTGTTATATTTGGATGTATGTACTGTATATGCAACATATTTTCCTCTAGAACCAGTGGTAATAATGTTGTTTCTTGTTGTCATATCCAGCTCTGCAGGTGCAGGTGATCAAAGTAACAGTCCATCAGTCTTATACTGAGGCAGAGCTGAAGTGTCACAGCAGCTGCAGGCCAGCTGGTCATTTTTCCTACGTCTGGTTCAAGAATGGACAGGAACTCACATGGGTGAAGACATCGTCTTATAAATACTGGTTTTATCCTCAAGACATCATCTCTTGTGGCTTGAAAGGACATAATACGTACACCTCTCCTCCAGTGTGTGAGTTTACTCCACTGTGTCAGGACACACATACACATTAACATTAAAACACAATTGCAATTACAGATGTAACTGTACAAGAGTATTCTAGAGCTTAATGCTGATGCAGCAGAATGAAACAAGAATTAAACTAGAAGAGCCACCCTCAGAAGAGAAGTATTCAGATATTCATTGTGATGTATAATTTAGCACTTGTTTCCTTGTATGTGATTTTTTGTGATTCTGTGATATTATTTTTAAAAAGTATTATGTCTATGAAATATGTTTTTCTGCATTTAATGTTTTGGTATTTAGAATGTATCTGTTAAATTGTCTGTTACTTATTCTTTCATTAGTGTATAATCTAGAGTCGTTTTGTTACTTCAGAACAAGTCCTTAATAACTACAGAGGGTCTTCTTCCTCCATTTTTCATCCAGATGGGCATAATTAAAAAATGTTGGACTGAGCGGCAAAGTATAGGCTAATTTTCTTTCTAAAGCTTGGAAAATTAGGCAAAACTAGACTGAACAATAGCTGAATACAATATGAGATTATTAAAAAGTTTGTAAGCCTGTTTGGGCAACATACTACACTAATATCAGAATACAGACCTGACGTCTTAGTAAATTTTTGTTGTTTAACATAATTTAACATTTTAGAACTGTTTGATTCAGAGGTGTAGTTTACCCATCTATTTTCAAATCAACTGTATCAGTTGATGAGGTTGAAACTACACCCCTCATTTAGTTATACTGTATTTGCCAGTATAACATTGTGATGGTCAATTTCAAAATTCACCTACAGTCAGATAAAAGTCATTTGAAAATCTGCAGGGAAGTCTAATGTTAATTGTGGTTGCAGCCAGCAGTAAAATAAGCCAAAATCTAAGAGTATCTTTGTAAAGTGATGATCACAGAGAAATGAAGAAATCATCTCTGCTTGAAGTTACAATTAGGCATGAGTGCCCCTGTATGTTTAATCTTGAGGTTAAGGCAAAGATTATATGAGTAATAAAGGTTTTATGTTGCGATTTTGCTCACTTATCCAGAAGGTGATGAGGCCGTCCACTGAGAGCTGACAAGGATGTGCATCAGGCGCACAACACTCTGTGTAACGCAGGATGTACCGCACTGCCCCTGGGCAAAATACCACATTTTTAGGGAGTCTCTTTCTACAGAGGCCGCCATGTTGAACCACCATGTTTCAATAGTAGGTCAGAACAGACAAACCAAACATTGGCTCAGGTCAGGGTATTTTGTCCATTGTATTCTCCTACATGCTCAGCAGGAGAGGGTGAGGTGAGCAATATTCAGTTGGTTGCAATCTACGAACTGACCACTAGATGTCACTAAATCCTACACACTGGTCATTTCACTGTACAGATTTTTAATGAGACAGGATAGATATTATAAGTCTGAAACTTTTCATGTTTTATTGTAAACCTTTAACATAGAGAAGTGCTACTACAACTGCAATCTAAAATGATATTGAACTGGTTGGTAATATTTGCAAGCTGTTTGCAACAGAGTCTGAACAGGTGCCCCCTGTTTTTCCAGTAAGAGGTCACAAACCAAAAAAGTTAAAAATCACTGGTCTAATCTTGGACGATGTGTTTTATCTTGTAAAATGATCTTATTTTTCTTGCAAAATATGATTTTTTCCATTTAAGATAATAAATGGAAAAGTAGCAAGTAACTACAGCTGACAAATAAACATAATGGACTCTTTTTTCCGAAATTAAATTTAAGGCTCAGCAGATTTGTTTCACAAAACATAAAGACGTGATATTCTGGCTGACCATAATTCCTTGCAACAACTGTAACTTAACTGACAGCACTGACAGACTGATCAAACAGGACCTGAACACAACCAGCATGTACAGGGAGGAATGTGTAGACTTTACAAATTGTCTTTGCCATTGGCTTGTCCATGAGTTCCCACCAGCAGGAGTCTAACCTGCACCAGGATCAGCACTGCGGACAGCTGCTGTGACAAATACAAGGGATAATCAAAACACAAAAATAATTTTTAATTCAAATAGTCAGTCATCTGTGACAACATGTTGTAATCTTCAAGTAATGCATGTTCATATCTCCTCCAGATGCTCCGAAGATTCCCTCTGTGTCAGTGAGGCCCTCTGGTGACATAGTGGAGGGCAGATCAGTGACTCTGACCTGCAACAGTGATGCTCACCCAGCAGCGAATTACACCTGGTACAAGGCTGATGTAAACATCAAACCTCCCAGTAAAGAACCACAGCTTGTCTTCAGCTCCATCCAGGCCTCTGACTCAGGAACATATTCCTGTACAGCTGAGAATGAGTTCAAGAGGACGACATCGGAATTCATCTCTATTAATGTGAAATGTGAGTGAAACAGTTTGTCTAAATATAACAAACAACTGAAGTCTGTTCAGTCTTTGCAGGAGATGTTTTACTGATCATGTCTACTTTCTTCAGCTCTGCTTGCTCATATGAGTTCCTACGATGCATTTCACAGTTGAATTTTGTTTTCCGGAAAATTCCTGTTTCCATGAATTCAACAACATTATACATTATTTGGTCGATACAGCCAAATAAGCCACTACTCTATGAACACCATCAAGACATTTGATCTCGACAAGCCACAGCACAGACACAAACCACAGTGCGTTATAGCAGTTAGTACAGCATCACAATCAGATCTTCATTTATGTAACTCAGAAACCAGACTGCACGTGCACACCACGTGGCACAAAAGCATGCTTCTGCAGTTAATGGAACAGCAATTACCAGCACCTTCAACTGATAAAGTGTGGCCACAATCTTATCAGTGCAATGTCTTCAGTTCAATAACAAAAATGAAACACGTAAGTTAGGCTTATATGCCAAATATTTTACCACAGCTATTCCAGCCAGAATATTGAGCCAGGTAGTTGACAGTGAGTTCACTTACTATGCTTAATATACATTAAAGGGGCTAAATGCGATTTCAATTTCACCGCTATAGACGTCGCAGCTCTGGTCTGCATCTAACCAAAACAAAACTTCCTCAGGGGCAACAGCTTGAGCCTGACCGTTTGAGCAGACTGTCCTCAATGACTGCAGTGCTTTTAAATATAGCGGGAGTGGCATAATGGTTCCGGTGGAGGAGAGGAGGAGGGGTTCACATGCACTAACATGCACGCGCGGCCGGACCGGCTTATCAGAATCACTCACTCATCACTTGTAGTTGGTAGGAGGTATAAATATTAGAGCTATAAATAAAATTAACTTGATTAATCGCAATACTATCCTGTGATTAATCACAATTAATCGCAGTATATATACTAATATTACTTGTATTTTCTTCTATTCTTTCTTATATAGTATTGAAGGATGCAATACAGTTAATCCATTACAATTTAAGGATGCAATTTGTACAAACTGCTGAAAAATAATAACACATCATAGTTGTTTATTTTTCACATCAGGACTACATTTTGATTAGTTTAAAAAAAAAAAAATGCCTATGTATCTGTCTGCACACCTCAACTTTCATAAACAAGTCACATCCATACAGTCTATGGTCACTTCGTTG
>JAJHUR010072622.1:0-25578 GCA_027495735.1 Lutjanus campechanus | reverse complement strand
ACACACACACACACACAAAATCTTGGTCCAGGCCAAACACCTCGCACGGCCCGAGCCAAACCCTGGCAGCAGCTCTAGCTTCACTCTGTTGGTCTGTCTGTGGCGGTGATAAACCATAGGTAGCAGGCAGTCCTGACGTTGACTGAGGAAATCTGTCTTACTCTTTCAGTGGTATTTTATTATTTTTACCAATAAATTGTCTCTCAAATATAATTGTTTGATTTAAATGTTACTTTTTTCAATGACTTTGTTAGTGCATTATATCTGAGACAGCGCTGCCAAAAAAAAAAAAAAATTGTAATGACTTATTGTGGATTGTGGGTCAGTGAGCAGTGTTTTGGGATTCAGTAACATATCTGCAGAGCCTGTTTTTGCTCAGTTTATTATGAAATGTGCAGCGCTGTTTTTCTTGTAAATTATACTCTTAGACCAGTGATTCCCTAACGCTGTGTTAGACTGTACTAAATTATAGTTTTACGTTTGTTTAATTTTAGCTTAGTATACAGGTATGTGTTCAGGAAAACAATGTTTGTAAATTAAATAGAAAAGATGTTGTCTTACCAATACAATTTTAGTTCTGGAATGGGAAATAATTATGAAAGTGTTTGGTATTTTAATCTATGTAATTAAAGCAATTATATAGGTCTAAGTTTCTTTAGACTTAACAAATTTTCAGAACTTACTGAAAAGGCAAATCTACCCTCAGAAGTCCTCTTAAAGGTGTAAATAGTTTATTTGCAGTATTATATACGACTATAATTAACATAAAGATTTTTTCAAAATGTTTGTAAATTGGCTGTATATGATGATGGAGAACTGCATAACAAAAAGTGAAAAAATCTTGAAATATTGTATTTTTATTTTTACATAATCTGTGAAACTACACTCTCAAAATGTAAATGTTTCATTCAGTAATTTTCTCTTCCTCTTATGACATCATTGGCTGTCCAGTTATTAATCTGTTGCTGCATGCTCGTCGCTACAACGCTTTGGTTTACAGCAGTACAGTAAAACACATGGCTGCTTGGAGGAGCTGCCCAGTGCGCTGCCCATTCATAATGTGGACTTACTGTGTGCTCTCTCTTATCTTATCTGGCTAACACAGTGTGCCTCGGCACTTTTATCTGCCTCCAAAGAGCCTGAGCTCAGTTAAAGTCCTGGTTGGAGAGATGCTTTGGGGTCCACAGACAGAGAGAGGGACAGAGGGAAAGACAAAGGACAAACCACTGTCTGTGAACCTGTCATAAGGTCACCACTGTTACTACACTTGGCTCTTATTTACTTTAAAGTTGTAAATGTGTATTTGTGTGCAAACAGGCTTAAAGGCCTGCATTTATCTGTCACATCTATCTGTTACAATAATGTGTGGTTGCGTTTTTTTTGCCTTAGCCGCGCAATGAATGACAAGATGTGCTCATTGTTTGTTTTTGTTTGGTTTGCGTTTTGTCTGTCTTTAGCATCTCTGTCTTCCTCGCTCCTCTTTGATCCCGTGCACACTTTTGTTTTGTCTCCTTAAACATCGCCCTCATTGTTGCTCTCACAGAGGTAAAGCCTCTGCTGATCTCTTTTGTTTATATTGTAGGAGACACAGAGAGAGAGAGAGGCAGAGAGAGCGCGTTGGAAAGGAGAAGAGGCTGCGATAGTGATTGTTCTGTTTGGCAGCGCCCGAGCCCCGTTGGTGTGGGAAGAAGAGAAAGACGTCTTGTGTTTTGTTTATGACAGAGTGGCAAAAGCTGCCACGGGGAATCTCTGGGCTTGCCGTCAGGCTTTCTCAGGCTGTTCTGCAGCCAGCCAGCCTTTGAGATCCTCTCTGTTACGGAGCATAACACACTGCAGCCGTAACAGAACAAACCACGCTGCCACAATACACAACCTTCTCCCCTGTTTTTCAGGCACCTCAGATAAAGAGCAACAAACCAGACAGAGCAACGTGTCTTTGAATGTTGCACTATTGAACTGAAAAACTGGCAGAGAATAGAGGAGACGGGGAGAGTGGTTGTGGTGCGACACAGTACAGTGAGTAGTGCATTATTTTTAGTGTTTTATTAAGAGTGAGTGATTGGTATCATAATGAAGACAGTGAGTGACTGGTATTATAATGGAGAGAGTGGCCCTTGGCCCGGAAGAGGCAAAGGTCTGCCAGAGCACCACACACTGGCAGTGTCCCTTTGATAACCCATGAATGGAGTGTGTTGGATAGGCTTAGTTCACAGTCCTAGTTTATAGATATAATTCTCACTTCTGTTAGTCTGACTACTGCATAAGTGGGTCCACTTGTACACCATCATTTAGCTGCTTCTCATAGTGTTCAGCAGACTATTTGATTTATAGCATTTGTGCTGTTTTAGCTTACACTCAGCACATTTCTGATTTATTCAATGCTGGAAAAATAGAAGATTTAAAAAAAGAAAAAAGAAAAAAACATTTGTGAGGTCCAAAGTTAGCTCAGTGCACTTAGTCATATTTTGGACCTCATTCTTACCGCTTTTTTTTTTTTTTTTACTTTTCTTTCTTTTGTGCGCCATAAGTGTGATCATGAAAAGATGTTTCAAATGTGTTTCCAATCAAAAGTGCAGTACAGGAAATTTGCAGTCACTCCGAGGGAGGTGTGAAATGTGCTCGCCGTGCCATTTCTGCCATGACCGCTCCACACTCCCCGCTCCACGGTGCCAGATCCCGCCTCCCTCTCGCTATAGCAATAGTAATGCCTTGGATGATGCTGTGAGAAAGCCCAGAGAAACCCTAGTGCTGTGGCCAGCCCCCCCCCCCAGCCAACTCACTGACCACAGGAAGGATTCACAAATAAAAACCCCACTTGTGTTCATCACTGAGGAAAACTCCCTTAGTATTGTGGATTTATGGGGAAACAACACACATGTGGGAGAAAGAAGGGGGAAAGTAGGAGTAGGAGAGAAAAAGAGAGGCATTCTGACAGACTGTCATGGCTGACATGATGAATGGCTCACATCGTGCTAAAAGTTGATGCTCTGATGGATTCCACAGGTTCCCGGAGCTCTGTGCCGCAGTATTTCTTTCTTTCCTGTGAAAATAATCTGTTGTTAATTACTTCCTGGATCTCTTCTCTGGCTCCCATGACATCACAAGGGTTGAGTGGACTATCCTTGTGTGTAAGTGTTTTTGTTTGTGTCTGTGTGTGTGTGCACACAGCTCAGGATGACCCTCAGCAGTGAAGTAAGCATTGAGTTTTGATTAAATGAAATCTCGACACTGAGGGAGTTGGTCAGGTCTGAGGCTTTTATATTGTGTGTGGTGGGAACAGGGCCCACGCCGGCTAAGAAAAGCCCTCCACATGCAGAGCGGCTTTGGCATCAGTTAATGTTCGCTGATGGCTCTTGTTTAGCCGGGCCTGCGTCTTCTTTTGCATGTCTCTGTCTCTCTGTCTGGCGTCAGGGGCACGTCGAGGTGGCTACATATCAAATCTGAAGGGTTAAGACTGAGGGAGAGCCCCGTCACATTAGAGAGACAGAGTGAGAGGGAGTCTTCTCACACTATTCTTGGCTTCGGAAAAAAGTCTGTGTATTTGGATAGCTAATGGTATCGGCCTAGCCAAAGCCCTGTTGTGTGCTCATTCGCTCCAAAACATGCACACACACACACACACACACACACACACACACACACACACACAGACGCAAGGCTAACACTGGGGTGTCACACTCACATAGATTGGTCCAAAACCGCAGGGTCTGCATTTATCTCATGAGACCATGATGACACGAGAAGACTCGAGGGAAAATAAAAAAAACATGAGAAAGACAAGTCAAAGACAATGTTGTTATGTTTGGTCTCCCATTAAATTGACCAGTGAAAACTGGCATGCTCCGTGATATGGTGCCTTTGTCCTAGAAACAGCTCCCTGCTTATTTGGTTTTTACATAACCATCATAAGCCTCAGTTTCTTTGGCTCTGCCTGACTCGGGAGAGAGAAAAACCCCTGAAAATTTCTGGTCTACCCGCATCTGTTTCTTTTGTGTGAAGAGTTTTAGCGTTGGGAGATATGAGGTAAACAGATTATTCCAGTGAAATCGGGAGGCCATCATCGTGGTGGAACAGACAAATGAGGCAGTTTGTGCTGTTTGGCTCTCTTTATCAGTTTTCCTCTGATCCCCTCTTTCTTTTTGAATGAACTCAGCTGTCAGATTTTTTTCCTGTTTCTCCTCAGGAGTCCTTTTCCATTGTAAAGGCAATGCAGGTAGAAAAACAGAAGAATTGACACTGACATTTTTCGGCTTTGTGTTCTGTAGTTCTGCATGATGGAACACAGAAATCTTATCCCGCTGTCAAATTAAGTATTGCACATGTTTTCTTCATTGCTAATGGTACAAACCTTTTTTTCCTTTGTGGTATTCTACTTTACTGCAGCATTTATCATTTTGAATTAAAGCTACCTTGTTTGTGTTGTAATTTATATTTCCACAAAGTAAAGGATACATTAAACAGTGTAAAATATTAATTCCCTTTTTTTTATCCATACGTAGGGCCACAAAGTCAGTTAAAATGAATTTGTTGAATATAGAAATCAAGTTGCATTTATCTTTACTAATATTTAAAAAATAATGTAATAAATGATTATGTGATCTATGGAATGCTATTTATATAAATGCCAAGCAATTTTTCATTTTGTCTAAAGGAAAAAGGGTGTTTTACACACTGCTGAACCCAGTCTAATACCTACTGTTTAGATTTAATTACACATTAAAACACATTAACGATTGTCAAATAAAAATGGGTGTAGGCTAAGCTAAGCACGCAGTGATAAAAACTGCATTCTTTACTTGAGCTGAGTGGGCTTTTTTACGTTTTTTATTTGGAAAAAAACCTAGAGAGAGCAAGAAAAGGGGGGAAAGAAGGGGAGAGAAAGGAGGAGAAGAAAAGACAAGAAAGAGGTTATTGAGAAAAGAGAGAGTCAGAAGCAGCGAGGGGGTGGTATTGTCTGTATTAATACTGTGTCTTCCCAGTGCCGGGTCTCTTTTCAGGCTTTTGTAGCGGCGCCAACCATGAAATGTGTCTGTCCCCAAAAACCATATACCCACTCAGGAGGGTTTCCCGACCTCAGAGAGACAGAGAGGAGGAGGAGAAGGAGGAGGAGAAGGAGCAGGAGAAAGAGTGCAGTGGCCAATGCTCACTATCAGGCAGGCCAGCCAGAAAGGAGGGAGAGCCAGGGAACATGGCTTATTCACCGGGCTGCACTCACAGCGAGGCCCTGGCATCGGCTGCTAAGTCTGGCTAACAACGCTATTCAGCACCACACAGCCATAGTCATGCTAGAATGGGAGCCACAATACTGCATTTTAAATCCAAAGCACCATTACTTTCTTTTAGTTGTTTTTATTCAATTTTTTTCCCCCATAGTTCTTTTCTGTAAGAAGTTTTTTTGCTTAATAAAAGTTAGGTCAATGCTGATTTAGAAAACAAACAAACAAAAAAAAAATTAAAAACCCCTTTTCATTTTATTTTGCACATGTGGGTTGAAGAATAAAGAAATTATTATGTGGGTGAGTTTAACGCTGATGTTCAGAAAGTGAGAGGAGTTGAGAGGAGTTGTGTCGGCGGCCGTTTTTGGCACGATGCTATCTCTCTGTATGGAAGACGCCAAATTTTCATACACAGTCCCTGCCAACCTCCTCCCTCTGATCCTCGCTTTCTTCTCTTTTCTTTTCTTTCTTTCACTTGTTCCCCTTTTCTTTTATTCCTCTTTAGGGTTCAAATGAATGCCCTCCCCTAGCCTCATTAGCACCCTGGACTCCTGTTTGCAGCTACAGAAAAATGTATAATAACTTGTAAGCACAAACATTTTAGCACTCAATAGGACCATTATCCTTGTTTTTCATGAAAGCAGGCCATCATGGGGCTCTGGGCCGTGACTGTGAGTTTTTTTTTTTTTTTTCAATTCTCTGATGTTTCTTTCATTTAGTATGCAAAGATGTTTTGCCACCAGCTATTCGGTTGATATATCTAAAAACTGGCATCCTGCCTTTTTTAATGGTATACATTTCATATTTAATCATAGGCTGTTTTATTTCATTTTTTTGTAGAATTTTTTCAGTAGAAAAAATATTATATATGCTTTAAGGCTTCATTGGTGTTTAGTTTCTCTTTTGTTTTGTGTAAATTTATTCTTCACCTTTTTTCAATTTCAGACCATTTCATTTGACCACTGCTTAAGTTTGGCCACTTTTTTTCTGGTTAAAATTTTCCACAGCATAGATTTTCTATGTAGCATTTCAGTTAAAAATGTCGGAGCTGTTTCGCAGCAGACCACTTGCTCTTCTTGAGAGACAACCTTCATGAGGGCGTCGTTTGGTGTTCATTACACCGTGAGAAGGAGAGCAGTTTAGAGAAGACGGAAAGTGGGGTGGGGGGCGAATGAGCGAGCTAGCTGAGAAGCACAACAGAATGCAGAGAATCAAATTTGGCATGCGTCTGTGTAAGCGAGTAAGCTTCAAATCAGTTTGGACACAGATCTAGGACACTAGACGGAGAGAAGAAAGCAGGATGAAACGGGATAGGGAACGACATGGGATTGAGAGGGGGGATAGTGTGTATATGTGTATGTGTGTTTAGGCGACGGGGGGGGGGGGGTAGTTAAGTAGAGGATGAGATGGAGGGGGTTGGTGGGTGAGGTTGAGGGGGTGAGGAGGGTGTGGGGAGGGGGGTGTTTGGTAGAGTGTCCCTCAATGACGACTTGAAAAACAGGCCGGTAAATAAATGGAGTGGCAGTAAACAAGGCTCGGCGCTTCATCAAAAGACTCCATTCATCTGTGAACAGGAGAGTCTCTCTTTTCTCTGAGGAGACAGAGAAAGGAACCCACTGACGCTGACGAGAGGACGGCGCTTGTTTAGATAACAGGATGAGTTTGGAGTGGAAGGGCGTTAGTGTGTGCGGGTTCGTTGGTGTTTGTGTGAGTTTGGAGGGGGTGTGGAGCAGGTGGGAGGTGGACATAGTCTTAACGAGTGGGGTAAGGTGGGGGTAGAGATAGTGTGTTTTTGTTTGTTCTTTATCACTAGCGTGGATTCAGGGAAGGATTGTGTTCTGGGGGTTAGAACTGTGGGATAGGCCGATGACAGTGTGTGTTTGTGTGTCTAGTACAAAGCCGTGTAGGGGGTGGTGTGCTTTTGGCAGAGGCTTATGTGCGTGTACGCACAGGCGTGCATGTGTGTGAGAGTGCATATGTGCATATGTCTCTGTCTGCTCATTATACATGGTTATTTTTTCCAGACCGAGTGCTATGCTCTATTTTGCATGATTTACAGTCTTATGAGCCAAGCAGCAGGTCTTTTTTACGAGCGACAGAAAGAGTTTGGAAAGAGCAGAGTGTCGGGGTCTCAGGGACACCGCGGTGAACCGGCCACAGCAAGGTGCTGTGCATCGCTCTTTGCTTCAGCTGTTCATAATTCAGCCCGTCAGCCTGTTGGCCAAGGGAGCCAGGTGTAAACTAAGTGCTAAAAAGTCCTTTTGCACATTTCCATCATGCAAACTTTTTAATTAAGAGGAAGCAGAATTTATGAATATAGAGATCAGGGTTAAGTCACCTCCAACCACTTAGTGAATTCTGACTGAAAGAGCATGACAGAGAAGCGTCTTTCAAGAGCTTTAATTTATCTTATGTTTAATTGTGCCACACTTTAGTGTGAATGTTAACAATTCCTTTTTAACTTGCTTATCATCATTTAAGAGCACTTCTTGATATCGCAGTGGCCTTGTGGCGTAAGATATGAGATGTGTCGTCTGTCACTTTAACTCGACTGATCAGAATAGGAGAAGACATACATTAATTATGTCACTCACATTGCCAAGAGACTCTTTTAAAGGCCCTTTGTGTAGGTTATCAGCAGCATCCAGCACACATACTCTCTCAATTTCTCTGTCGCCGCTTGTCTTTTATAGGTTATCAATGATGTCATTTTAAAGTCCTTCCATTAATAAATCTTTATCCAAACAGGTTATAAAGGAGTCAATCCTTTAGAACCACAGGATTGATTTTAAGGTTGCCATAGCACTCAGGAACCCCCCTTTCCCCTTTCCCTATCCTCTGTCTTGCCACCCCAAAGTCCCCCTCCCTAGCCCACCGCCTGTTCCCCTCACGTTTATTGGACCCAAATTTGGCTGGCACCATGGCAACCAAGGCTCCCAGGGAACCTTGCCTGGGTAGAATCCAAGGTGCCTCCAGGGTGGCACTGGCTGGCGTTGTCTGCGTCAACGGGCTGTCGCCGCGGCAGGTTGCTACGACAAGGCCAGCCTGGCTCTGGCCTGCCATGGCCGCGTTGGGAGTGCTAGCTCACTAACCTCCGTTAACTAACTACCAGCTAACATGACCTGCCATATCCAGTGTCATTAGCCACCACTTCCACTGCTGCAGGCCTCGGCGACTGCAGCACGGGGGAAAGCAGAGGAAGCGTTTCACCAGTACGCATATTGATGTGGCATGGCTGGGTGCCCAGCGCTGCCTCCCACATGAGAGAACGCAGGAGAGAGGGAGAGACGAGAGGGAGAAAGACAGCATAGAGATGCATTTTCAATGTATAATATATGAGCGTATATGTTTTTTTGAACAATGCCTTTCTCCTGTGGTGTGTAAATATTCAGCTGCACACATTCGGCGCTGCATGTCTTGCCAAAACGTGTATGATATTTAAATGCATGATTATGATGTGTACAGCACTGTGCATCTGTTGAGGCAATATGGTTTTATGACCAGAACCATCAGTGTGAAGGAGAGATGAAATTCATTCACGAGGGGTTATTGTTTTATTGTATTTTTCTTCGTAATACTTTTTTCTCCACAAAGTGTGCGTGGGTGTGCTTGTGTGTGAGTGCATGGCTTCCAGTGTGAAAGTGAATGTATGGTCATCTGCTTCACCCTGTTTTATTGCAAACAAAGCGAGCAGGTGACACACAGAGTCCTCATACTTAATGCGATGATTATGTTAGTGTGATCCAGATTGTATGCTAAATAGAAAGGACACTTGTTTGTATTTATTTGCGCTTTCTCCGGATACCATAGAAATCCTGCAACACTTTGGGCATATTATCTCATTGCATGGATTGGCACCTGGAGCCCGTGCATTCACCCACTGTTCCACACTCACACACGTACAAAGCTGAGACCTAGGTAGTCCCTTTCTCTGGGGTAGGCTGGTACAGTGGGGATCCATGTGGTGCTCCTCCTTACCTCAGCTGTCTCCAGCTGGGCTTTCCTGCTGTGGCACAGTAAACATAGGAGACTGGAGCTGTAGGGTCCTGCTGATTTAGAGCATCTTCACACTGTGTCTTTCCAATTTACACTGCCCTCCCTGGCAATTGACAATTTGCCAAAAATATCAGCACTTTGGAGAAAGCTGTTCATAGTGTCTATGTTTAGGCAGAGTAGAGTGCTTTTGATACTCTTTGGCAAGGGCGTAATTTTGTGTTGAAAGGTGGTGGGGACATAAGTGTTCAGTTAAGGTTTTTTTTGCAGGGGATGGCAGTAGCTCAGTCTGTAAGGACTTGGCTTGAGAACCGAAGGGTCGCCAGCTAAAGTCCCACACAGACCACACGGAGTGTGGACTGGTAGTTGGAGAGGTGCCAGTTCACCTCCTGAGCACTGTCGAGGTGCCCTTGAGCAAGGCACCGAACTCGTACTGCTTGGGGCGCCTGACTACATGTATGTGTGCTGCTCCCTCGTCCTGACACCTCTCTCAGATGCTTGTCTATAGGTCCTGTTTGTGCATGTGTATGCATTTTGCAACCGAACATGGCTAGTATTATATCTACTGTAGAAAGCACCAATGCATGTCAGTCAGCCTCAGTCAGCCCAGAGACAACAATATCCAATATCAACGCCCTAAATTATGACAAAATAGAAACAAGTGAAAGAATAAGTTTAGCTTAAGATAATAAACCAACTTTACCTTTACATTGTAAATGTCCCCAGCACCCTCAGTGTAAATGACACCTATGCTCTTTAGCACACATAATCCAGAGACCAGCTTTTTTACATTAGACACCAGTAGGGAATTGGTGTTATAGTCGTAGGTAGGTACTGTAACAGGGTGCTATGGTCCACCCAGCTTTAATGAAAAATAAACGCAGCACTCCTCCAGAAGCTAAAAGTGGTGCTTGACAGTGTGAATGAAATGCTAAAAAAGTGTATGACTCACATTTTCATAATATGAAAACATCATGCAGTCTAGGCAGCAGGCAGACTGTTGCTCTGTAGTGGAGCCTGACTAAAAGTCTGCTGCTGTCTGTACAGTACATTCCAGATCTTAACTGCACAAAGGGTGGGTAGGGCAACACATTGACTCTGCAGAGAAGGAATGGATATCTCATCACCCTACTTTCTTAAACTGTGAGTCAGTGTTTGTAATTGGTCATGTGCCAGTCACTGCAGCAGTAGGTGTCCACTTGATGAAAGTAGCAGTGTAATTGCCTAAGTCTTGGTTCAGATAGCAAGAAACTTTGCTGAGTGGTTTGTGGACAGTTTAGTTGCAACTTGGTATTGTGTGTGTCTCCCTGATAGTTCAGTCTCGTCCATTTTCAGCCACTCATTTGACTTTTTTTCTCTTTGTGAGGACAAAGTCAGTGCTTCTTCCTTGCTCCTAAGTGAGTTCAGCCTGTGGCAGGGAGACAGTGGATTCGTCATGCGAGGTGTGTAAGGAGATATGGTGTGTGATCCATGACGGTGCTGGCGGCAGTGTGCACGCTCAGCGCTGCCAGCTAGTGTAAAGAGGCCAGAGGTAGAAAGTTGAACAGAGGGAGAAAAGTTTGAGACTATGTTGTTTAAGACTGCGTAAACAGGAGATGGAGTATTATTAAGTTGCTTCATCCTTGTTTGTTTCTTTTTTCTTCTAGTCTCTCTCTGTGTTCCTCCTGACCTGAAATTGGGGGTTAGATTGAGGATAGTGACGGACTAATGAGCCCCCTTTCCTGCAATTACCCTCCTCTCTCCTATTCTCTCTGTCTCTCTCTATTTCCCTCTCCCTCTCATATTCTCTGTTTAGCTTTGTCTGTTCGTCTTGTTCATTTTCTCTTTCATCATTCTGTTCCCCTCTCTCCCTCTCTTTCTCCTTCTTCTGCTGTCACCCTCTTAAAGAGTAGTGGTAAATCAAGGTGGCACTTCATCTTTAAAAGCAACATGATGGTCAATTAGAGTAATCTGGTCCTAATTTGTGGTAGATTGCTATCAGAGATGTTGGATGGAAACGCTGCTTGTTAATAAAGAAAAAATGCAGAGCTGTGCTCCCTTTCTCTTTGTTCCCTCCTTTGTTTTCATTTGATTGGGTTTTTTTTTTTTTTTTTGGCCTTCTCTCTGGGTTCAAAATAGTTTTCTTTTTTCATTGTTTCTTCTTTCTTCAATGCTATCCGAATCACAGTTTCTCAGAATCAAACGTACAATTTTTTAAATTATATTTAATGAGGTTTGGAAAATGTGTTTGACTTCATACTCTACATGTGTGAGTCTTGGTTATTGGCATATTGGCAGTGAATCCTGGTATATAGGCTAATTCTTTCTTTCCAGTCACTCACTTTACGGTCTAAACTGTCTCTTAACCACAAGAGGACTTTTGTATATGTGTATTAATGTGTTTAACCTGAGGTGTGCATGAAAAAACATGATTTCTTTTCCTTTCATGGTGTCTGGCTGCTGTTTGTGTTTAGTTTGGTTGCTAGCCTGCTGTGTCTTCATCCCCACTGCGCACTGGCCATGAAATAGAGCAGAATTGTCCAGGGTTTGGTTGCCTGTGCTACTTTTTATTTTTCTCTGACGCAAAGCCTGAACATCCCTACCTTCCACCGTGACAGCCTCTGCAGGACAACAAAAGCCTCAGAGGCCATAGATATCTCCATATGTGCAGTGAGTGTAGCAAAGTTGCTTTATTTTTTTTTTCACTTTTACGAGGGTGAAAAAGTTAAATCGGTACTTCTACTTTTAGCCATTTCTTTATTTACAGAAGTATCTGTACCTCTACTTGAGTAATTCACTCTAATTGTAAGAATGTAAGAATGTCTGTACTTCTGTCACCTCTGATTAAAACATGTTTTCAGTCGTATTAAGCATTATAATTTTTCTGTGTTTAACATCATAGCCAAGTGTGAGGGATTTTTTTTGTTTGGTTTTTTTTTCATAAAAACTGAATGACTAACTAATTTCACTGTCACGGCTTGCTCCTAGCTTTCAGCTCTATTGGCACCAGGGCTCTGATTCACAGCAGGGTGGCTTACTGAGTCAGGTTAAAGCTCCGGTGGTCGGCAAGCACCCAACCAGTTTAAGTGGTCTTGAACAAGACACTCAATCCCTACCAGCTCCAGAGGTGCTGCTCTGTTACCAACCCTGGCCTCTGACCCCACTGAGCATGGCAACCATGGTAAAGAATTTTTACAGGGAATCAATGAGGTTTCACATTACTTGTAACTCTTAGCATAGCACCATGCTCTTTGGATGGTAAATGCCTTGCACAGGTGCTAATGGGATGCTACCTCCTAGCCTAGCGCCAACTGCTTCACATCCTATCTCCTAGTCTTGTGCCAAGTAAAAGTCACTCTGGATGCTAAATCCTTGCGTATTGCACAGCGCTAACAAGTCCCAATCTAGGCTGATCCTTATTAATACAGTGGGTCATGATCAGCCTAAAAGCTAGCATATAGATGCCCTCTATTTGGCCTGTTGTTACCATGGGGTCAGTCCAGTGACAGCCTGAGAGAGACAGAGTAGGATGAGGAAGAAGATGAATGAGTTGCTGATTTCTGACTGTATGTGACACATGTGTGGCTGTTGTTGATTAAAAGTTGTTGTTGTAATTGCGGGGCTTAAAATGCCAGGTGGCGGATGTGTCCCGCTAATCCCCTATCTAATTTCGAGGTCCAGGGGTGAAGCTCTTAATCCGAAACACACACATACGCTCAGTCATAGTCTTGCAAACACACATATGCACACACTCACTCACTCACACACACACACACACACACACACACACACACACACACACACACACACACACATCCCCCCACAAAGACACATGCATGTACACATGTTTTCTGTCCTCTGTGTTAATTGTATGCACACAAAGTTTTGAAATTCCCAAGAAAACAGTTCACTTATTTGCAAGTGCTTTAAAAAATATATTATACATAATATACAAAGGTATGGCAACACATGAACTCATACATAAACATGTTTGACTGTACCTCACAGACATACTTTTATCTGTTTGTTTTTCTTGATGGACGAAGCATCTGTTTGGCCTTGTTTATATAGGATAGTATTAATTTATAATGCTGTCCTCATCTCTAATACTTACATACTAGGGCTGCACAATTAACTGAAATATTCAAAATCGCAATATGGCCAAGTGCAATGTTCAAATGACAGAAGGTTAAATTTTTTGATTAAAAAAAGCATCCTAATATAGTGCTGCAGAGATGATCTGGTCCACAAATCTTGTTTTCCTGATGTAAGAAAACATGTTTGCTTTGGCTTTTGTACAAACCCCAAAAAATGTCACATGATCATGATTTTAATAATTTTTTGGAATGATCATTCCATTTATTTGTGAATCATATTGCAGTCGCAATAACTGTCAAAATAATTGCAATGTGATTTTTTTTTTTTTTTACCATATCGTGTTACCCTACTCTAGATACACACATATACACACAAACAACAAAAAGTCACTCTTTTGCTTTCTCTTTGTCTCTCTCTCTCTCTCTCTCCTGTGTTTATTTTTATGACTTCAGTGGTTTACAGGGCTTGTTGCTGCACTCTCAGGCCATATAAAGGTACACTTGAGATAGAGAAAAGTGTCACAGTGACAGGCAGATAAGAGGGTTGACTGGTGGCTCCACCCTTTACCTCAGTTCACCCCTGCTCCGCTCTGCTCCACTGTATGTGGGTCAACCACACAGTGCACACAACTTCCACACAGTGGATAGCTACATTATAAAATGAGGAGGCCTCTTTGGGGAGGGGCCAGGGGGTGTTACTGTCTACCATGGTTATCTTTCTTTTCTGCTGTTCTTGTATTTTAGCTCTGTCTTATTGCAACAATTTCTCACTGTCTTTGATTGAGTTTTTACGTAACTTTTATCTCAATTGAACTGTAGAATAACTTTAAGGTTTTACCAAGGGTGTTGTCATGGTATCTGATAGTCCTTTATTTCTTAATAAATGTACAGCCTTAAAAATAATTAAATTCTTTTTCTTTTCACCACACAGTGCAAGGTTTGTTTGGACCTGTTGATAGCTGTCTTTTTCATACTTTATTAGGGCCGCAGCTAATGATTATTTTCATTGACTCATCTGTCAGTCATTGTCTTGATTTATTGATTAGTTGTTTGGGCCATAAATATAAGGAAATGGTGAAAAATGTAAGATAACGTCCTTAAATGTCTTGTTTTCCCACAATGCAAAGATATTTAGTTAACTGTCATCAGGGACTCAAAAAAAACAACCAAAAAAAAAACCACAGAAAATATTCACACTTGAGAAGCTGAAATTTTGATAATTTTTCTTAAAAAATAACTCAAAATGATTAATCCATTATCAAACTAGCTGGTGATTAATGTCAGAGTTGACAACTAATTGGTTAATCAACAAATCATTGCAGCTTAAGTATCTGCTAGTTCTTTATTGTAAGAAGTTATGTAAATCTACAGCCTTAGTTTGGACATCCAAAACCTGTTCATAACTTTCTTTTTCATACTTTATTTAGCACATTAGAGTTCATGGAGTCCAAATCCAACTATCTCTTCTCCACTTGTTTCTCTTCTCTTTGTCTGTCTCTCAGTCTTCTGCCTCTCAGTGGCAGGTGTGGCGGCCATGTGTTTTAAGTATGTGTAGTAGTTTACAGCCCAAGCTAAGAGGGGGAGGAATGAGGGAGGCTAGCAGGGAGGATGGCAGGCAGGGAGGAGGGAGGAAGAACCGCCTTGCCCTGGGTGCAGGGTCATCTCAGGTGAAATGTCTCTCCGGGCACGTGGGCATGTCTTCAAAGACAAGCGGGAGGAGTCAGAGGAGGAGCCTGTTGACACAACAAGACAGATAGAATATTAGTTATAGGAGGAGCGATAAGGAAACCAGTCAATAATTCTTACCACAAAAGTCTCAAATGTAGAACAAATTTTATCCTTTAACTTGTGCTTGTGTATGAAGATTCCAGTGGCTGAAATGAATGTCTTGGGAGTGGGAGATGGGGGAATAACTCCTTCTGGCCTCTGACTGTACTGTGGATGCAAGGAGTTCCTAATAAAGGAGAAATATGCATGTGAGTGATACATTGAGTGACCGGGACAGCGTGAAGTGTTGTGAATTCTCAGTGACAGCAGCAAGATGTGTGTTCAAGCTTGGTTCGCTGAGAAAGGTGCCTCATCAGGGGACCTCTGTCAGAAAAAACAGGGGGGGGAGAACTTTTAGAGAGAGGGAAGGAGGGAAAATAAACTGAGGGTGGGGAGGTGGGGGAGGTAGGGGAATGACAGATGATTTCCCAAGTTCAGATATGAAAAGAGGGCGGAGTAAATGATAGAGAGGAGGGGAGGAAAGGAGAGAGAAGTGGGGAGGTGGCAAAGAAAGAGAGGCTGCAGAGAGAGAAAAAGAGAGGAGGAACATAAGAGAAAGAGTGAGAGCTTCTTTGCAGGGCGGGTTTCCTGAGGTCACAGTACTGAATATCACAGAGGAATGTGGAATGCTGAAACGCTGCCAAGGCAAACACACCGGCCGGGCCACTGCCGCCCCCAATGGCAGTCAAGAGCTGCTTTATATACACACAAAGACACACAAACATGCAGTCATATATGTGCGTGAGTGTATATACAGTACATTCACACAGAAAGCCTGACGCATACTGACACTGGATATACTGCACTATGCACACACACATACGCGCGCTTGTAAAAAACAGCCATGCTGTCAGCACCTGCAGAAGATGTAATTTTTTGTAACTGTAGCTGACCAAAGAGGCCTGCGGTGATCAGAGACCAAGTTTAGGTATCTTTTAACTGCAGTTCTCTACAGCCGTGATTACTCGACTGGGATATTCTTGTTCTCAAATGAGCATTATTCAGAAATGTTTTCATTAGTGTGTGTGTGTGTGTTTGTGTGTGTTTGTGTGTGTGTGTGTGTGTATGGAAGGAACATTATAATGGACCGTGACAGCATAGCTGAAATGCAGGGAGCTGTAAGTTATTACAGCTGTGACACACACGCACACATACACACACAAAATACTCACACTTATAGACACACGTGTGTATAGCTACACACAGAATGAATGAGTCATTTACTGCAGGTTGGACAAACATGTTAAAACACACTCGCACATACGCTGATCCAATGACTCATACTCCATGCACACACATGCTAAACCAGCGTTTGATGTTTTGTCAAGGACTTAGGTTATATCCGCCGTCAGCTAAAAATAAATACAGCGAGGATGTAGAGGAGAAGATCATCTTTGAAGAATTCACTTCAAGGAGAAATGTTAAAGAAAGGAGAGATAAAGTGCTCATCCAAGGGCCAAGAAACTCTTCCATTTGTCCTCCATGTTCATACCAAAGTCAAATGAGATTCACACTGAACATTTGCTATTGATTGAATCAAGGAGGAGGAGAATGCAATACAGACAGACTCGGACAGGTTCAACAGTATGAAGGCCACCACAGAAGAAGATGCACAGAGAGTGGAGGGAGCACACAGGAAAGCCTGTGCAACCGTTTTAGTGCATGTGTGCATATGTGTCCTGATGATTTACTTGTGTGTGCTCGCTCACAGGTCCCCATAAAAGTTAACAAGACAAATTGCTATGTCTCTATCCGTGGTTGTTTTTCTAGCTGTTGTAAATTTAGAGGCTGTACTGTGTATCCCACCCTTTTTCGTGTGTGTGGTGTGTGTGTGTATGTGTGTGTGTGTGTGTGTGTGTGTGTGTGTGTGTGTGTGTGCGGGTATGTTTGACTGTGTCTTTTTCTCCTCCTCCGCCACCCTCCCTCTGTCTCGGAGCATGCCAGGGTCAGAGGTCATAACAACTGAGCCACTCCATCGTTCTTTGATGTGGTTCACCACACAGATGCTCGCACAAACATGCGCTCATGCACACACACACACACAAACCAAGGTCAAGTCAAGACAAACAGCGCTCACACTTAAGGCCTTGTGCCTCCGTTTGCTCTCTCTCAAGGCGCTGACAGCCAAGGAGAAAAAACAAGGCCAGAGTTTTGCTGTGCTTGTCTCTGCACTTTGATGTGCTCTCATGTTTGCCACATTCACATTAGCAGGTTTTGAGTACAGCCCTTTAGGCACAGGAAGGGGTACATCTGTGCAACATGGGTGCACACTGTGCCTCCACGAAGAACTAGGGTATTTTACATGTAAAGACAAAATACTTTATATTCAGACAAGAAATAATCAGAATGATCTGGCTACAGACTTATGGTGAAAAAACCTTTGTCTTGGTACTTGGTAAGATCAGGTAGGGCTGGGTACCAAACTTTGATGCCTCTCTGGTGGCGATCGAATTGTATCAATATCCAGTTTTGAAAAATGCCTTGTGAACACCAAATTTTGGTATCCAATGAGTTTTTTCAGTTATTAATATTTTTAATATTGTCCACCACTGTACAGATATTCCATTAATTTCTTCATTTTAGTCCAGTAATTCGAGTTGAGAAAAGCGGTCTGAGAAAAACTTTTCAGCTGCTCCCAGGTCTTTGACCAGCTTTTTCCTTATAAGTGAGTAATTGTACCATGTAATGTAAATTTATTTTTGTTAAAGTGGATTTGATAAAACTGTTATTGAATAAAGTATCCTTCAGGAACCAGTATTGAAACAAAGGTATTGTTACACAGATATCATAAGTTTTTGAATGATACCCAGCCCGAAGATCAGGTCATGTAGTTGTAGCATTATTTGTCCCTTTGCAGTTGAGAAGTGTCATATTTCTAACTTTTTATCAGGGGTCCCCAAACTTTAAAATGTGGAGGACCCCATCAGTAGATGCACATCAGACCACAGACCCCCAGTCTGACAGAATTTTGTCAGAAGGAATACCTTAACTCTTTAAATTTTAGGTTTGAACACATTTTTTTATAGTCAATAAATTGTCAAATGGGGATCATAATAAATTGCAATCAATCAAAATGGCGTTATTGTTCCAACTTCCAAAAAATGTGATTAAAGTTAAAATATTCTACTCCTTCTTTTGCGACACGAGGACCCCTACAAGCCACTCAAGGACCCCTGCTGGTCCCCAGACACCAAATTTTAAAAAGTCCCTGAATTAACTTCAATAAATATTCAATAAAGAATCTGATCAGAAGAGCTGCCTTATAAAGGCAACAAGGCTGTCCCTTTTTCTGTCAGTAGTACAAGTACATTTTCATGAAATTGAGCAGACATCATCTCATGCAGCAAAAGAGGAACCTGTCACTAGACGTCTGCAACCAGACTTCTGTAAAAATCCTGTTCACTATTCAAAAATGTAAAACTCTGAAGATCCAATTTGTAAATTGGCAACACTTTGTCCTGCAGGGACTCTTTCCTACCAGAATTTATGTTTTGCATTTGAGGCTACCAGTCATTTTCTAAAAGTAGGCAGGTTCTGTGTGGATTTGTGTGCTTTTTGTTCACACCACAGGAGTTTAAATGAGCTCATTTAATTTGCGCAAGTGTTTGTATGCACACATATGTATTTGTTTATGCGGTTGCTCACACATGTACAGCCAGCATGCATGTGTGTGTTTTTCATTCTGTCCACACCCTGTCATCTCCCTCCGTCCCTCTGTTCTTTCCCTCCCTCGCTCTTAGCTGTGCAGTTGGGAGAGGCAGGCCCGGAGTCAAAAGTGCAAGTGTGCCGCTTGGCTGATGAGTCACAGAGAGGCAGCTTTCCCCCCACTGTTTGTAAATATGTGGTTACCCTAATTGAACGCAGCTCCAGTTCCCAACAACTTTCATTTCTTCTTTTTTCTGTGTGTGTGTGTTTGTGTGAGCACAGCCACAGCTGGAGCAGCAGGAGACACATGGCACTGATACACACCGCTGTGCAAAAATCACACATACACACAATAACACATAACAGAGGTACAGAGGTCTGCTGGCACACACACACGCCTAAGATCCAATTGTTATTGTGAGGAGAAGGATGTAGTATATCTTCCTGCCTCTCTTTCTCCATTTTTCTCACACACACACACACACACACACACACACACACACACACACACACAGCGACTTTAACATCTCTCCATAATTACAGGCTGTGAGATCCCAGTCTAAAGGCTGTGGTTTGGCTGGCCCTCCTCTCCCTCCATTAAGACACTAAGCAGCGTGTGTCACTCAGCACTTGGATGACTCCTCTCCAGAGGTGGCAGCAGGGGGCCAATAAATGTACACTCTCACTCTCACACACACACAAACACGTCCTCTCTCTCTCTCTCTCTTTCTCTCTCTCTCTCTCTCTCTCTCTCTCTCTCTCTCTCTCTCTCTCACACACACATACACGTACATGGAGGTGTTAGTGAGGGGCCAGTAAATGTTTTCCCTGAGGGCTCTGTCTGGGTGGCGCTTGTATTGCTACTGCCAACTATCGCAAGTCATCTCTGTCCATTTTATCTCATCTTTGATACGTTTTACTTGTGTAAACTTCACTTGCACTCATCCAGTGTTGTACTATATGAAGTTATCCTAATGCCTCAATTTAACCAAACTCACTTTGGTTTAAAGCTACAAGGAGTTTTTAAGTGATTGTGAAACAGTCTCAGTTTATTACTGATAACCTACATAAGTTAACAAGACCATCAGCAAGAAGATTGGCGAGTTCTGTATGGCATGTATGTTTTTAATGCCTGCCACCAGAAATCACCCTGACATCAGAATTGAGCCTGTGTTTACATTTTTATGGCAACGTACCATGAGTGGTACATTAGCCTGTTAAAAAGAAGGGCAAGGAGATAGTTATTTTGATAATTGTATTTTTGATGTTATATTTTGTGGTCATGGCGGTGGAAACACTGACACTTTGAATGTTCTTTTTGTAGCTTTAACTAAACTAAACTGCCAACTGCTCTAAGACATGGATTCCAAAACTTCCATTCCTTATTAAAATAGAAACTTTTAAAACTTCTCAAGACTTCGCAGTGTAACTCTTCCATAAACTTAATTTAGACATCTGCTATTTTGACCTTTTGACCCAAAGCATGTCCTCAACTAATCTGCCTTTATGTTATCACTGCAGACCCAGAAGTACCTTTTGCTAAATTAATCTCCCTCAACTTCTAATTTTTCTTTCCTCACCATCTCAACTCAGACGTAGTAATTTCACGTCCTTAAATAGTTTTAATAGAACTAATTAGATTATGTCCTCCTTCTCAAGCCCAGAAGCACCTTGTACAGAATTAGACGTTATTTTAACCTATTTTTACTTCCCTACCTGTTTTTTTCTTCCTGCAGTTCTGTCTTGACTTTACTTAATGATCCATGAGCCTTTCAGTAAACAAACATGAGAAGATTTTCCCCAGATTTAAGCTCATTGACGTCATCCCGTGCAAATCTAGAAGGTGGTCTGTGGTGGCAAATCCTATATAATTTCTCTCACAGCGCCTTGATCTTTAAACTTTGGCTTCAACAGCAGCAGAGTGCTTATGGAAATATAGCTTTACCTTTAGTAAGTGAGCTGTAAAATCATCACCTTAGTTGTGCTTTCCCTGTTACCAACATTATTAAGTAAGATTAGTTTTTATAGATTTAAGGTTGATAATGGTGTTTCTTGATGTTTTCTGGTCTGATTTCTAAGGCTGATTTAGCCACAATTGTTCTACTACTACAACTATATCTCGGGCAAAAAACTGTATTTAATTAAACATACTATAAGGGGTTTTAGCTGGTTTTGAAAGACTCTCAATTAAATAATGATGCCTTTATTTTACCCACATAAGCAAACAAGACCATCAGCAAAAAGATAGCCTATTTCTATATAGTTATTCTTAATGCCTGCCACCAGGTCGGATTCTCTGTGAAATCAGATAAAACAATTTACGGCATGCAGATCGGAAGAGCCTATTACATTTTCCCAGTCAAAGTTACAGTGAGTTGTACTTTAGCCAGTTAAAAACAAACAGGAGAGGATTAGATTATTTTATTTTTGACATTAAATTTTGTGGTTATGCAGTGGAAACATTACCACTTTTGTCCACAGGGGCCTCCAAAATCCATGCAATATTTAAGTTCCTTGTAGCCATTTTAAATAATTAAAAAAAACATAAAACACTCGAAAATGTCTTTTAGAGCAGTGACATTTCAAGCACAAGTGTCTTGATCAGATTGTAAAGGAAAACATGAAGGCAGCTTATCCACCCATACTCTACATACATGTTTAAATATGCTCTTTTGAATGTTATGTTTTGACTTCCTGACCTCTCATGACTCCAGTAAATTAGCTTTAAGTGCTTAGACCGTCACCATCTGTACCCATCATTAAACTCCTCTGGACCTAATTCGAATTTGATTTGATTTACCTAAGTTGACTCTTGCCTCAACCAAACATTTAGGGTCATGGCACATTCAGCTCTAGCAGTGGTCTGATCTCCTTTTGACCGTACACACACCCAGACACACCCGTGTGTATGTGGCAAAGCCATATTAGCATTAGATTCTCTGGCCTGGCCTGGTGTTGGTAATGGCTGATTAATCGACTGGTGACAGTATCAGAGCTCCCCTTAGTCGCAAAGCAGCTTAGCCTTTCCGGGGCACAGCCAGAACACCCTGTGATTGTGTGTGTGTGTGTTGCACATGTGTGGATGTCTTTGTGTTAGACTAGACTTCCCCATCCTAAAATACAGGAAAAGATGGCTTGTACCTACTGTAGGTTACTTATAATTCCATTACATTCATGAGGACTGTGTTTTCGTGTGTAATATGATTTGTGGCATATGATCGAAAAGCAATATGGATAAAAGAGTTAGTGACTGTGGGAAACAGATGCAGCTGTGCAGACACTCACATACACATGCACACACACACACACCGGCCGTGACAGTAAACACAGTTTAAATCCACTCAGGGATTACAAATCCACTTATAGTGGGTCAACTTGACTATGTCAGCTGCAGATCCCACACTGATCCTGCTGCCCTTCCACACTGTTTCATGTAGCATTTTTTGAAAAAATGTTTTGAGCATGATGAATTCCCAAGTGGTTAATTCCAATGCATGAAGCAAGTATGAGAATAACACACATACATATTGCCTGTAGTGCATTATGGTCATCCTGCTTTCTGTGCGTGTCGTAGATGTTGAAATGTAGCTGTCTCTTGAGCTACAGAACTGTTTAAATTTCCCTTTTGATTGAACTGATGTTATTTAATCTAGTCAACTGGTCTAAAAGTAAGAAAAACGTTCAAAAAAATCAACCCAGTTGTATTTTAAATACCACTAAAATGTGTGAGATTTTGTACCGTACATCATGAACATTGCACAGTACCCTACAAAACATGTCAGCAACTCACTAAATGTATTTTCTTTTCAGACTTAGCATTATCATAGTGTCTCCAGATAAACACTGTGATTGATGACATTGTTTACCTGCTGCCACACAGTGCAGCTAACATCAGCAGTGCTAGCACCAGCAGCTGGCTAGGGTTGTCATTATACTAGAATTTAAAACTTTGACACAATAGTAGTATAAAAAACAGTAAAAATACTCAATATCCCATTCAGTACCACAAAAAAAAAGAAAAGAAAAGAAAAAACAGTCCTTGGCACACAAAACAGGATAATGTTTTTTTGATTCTTTTCAAATTAACAACCACACAGTACTGGTACAGTAAAATTCATTGAACACTGTCTGGTTTTACAATGATAGCAGCCAAATTTCAGGCAAGATAATAAAAGACTGAACTGAACTGAGATTTTGAATGAGCACTTTGCAGCTTTGGTATAGTCAATACTATCAATGTTAGTGTTGTATTGTTTTCAAACATGCGGTATTGAAAAAGTATGGAATTAACGATATTTTAGACAACCTTACAGCTGGATCTCCTTGCAGGTTAATGTCCTCGTGCCTGTGCTGAATGTGGTTACGCATTTCTCCAGTTGAATGGTTATGCCAGTTTATTCGGACACAGCCTACATATAACCTTATTTTCATTTTCCAGATCAAAATACCACTAACTGTGCTTGATTTATGTCTTGTCAGCTTTGTCCCATTTTCCGCTTTTCACCACACTGATTTTCATCTGGCCATAATGTAGGAAGAGGGGGGCTGCTGTGTGCTGGTGCTACAGCCCCAGATAGTGGCAGGCTCCTGTGTAAAGCCTTATTTATGCTAATTAGGTTCCCAAAGTACACAATCATTCATGTAAACCAGAAATATTTTAATGTTTCAAATGAAACAATCCTGTCATCATATTTGTCATTAATAAATAAGTCCTGTTGATCTCTTGCTCATGATCAAAACATACAATCAAGTTAATATGAACAGCTGGTAAAATCAAGTGACAATATTTCTGTGGGCGTAAAGGAATTTGTAATTGCATTCATAAGAATTTAGATGAGATGAATAAGGCTTCGAGAGTCTGGAAAATGTTTTGTTTAGATACTTTGAAAGTGTTTTAATTTTACTCTTAAGAGGCTGTAGGATCCCTGAGGACAGATTGGAGAGTATTTCATTATAGTAATGATTTTTGAGAAGGGGAATTAATATACAGTGTATCACAGGCATTTTGTGATCTATCTTGTTTGAATACATGCAGTTTTAACACTCTGTACAATGTGTAAGCGTGCAGACATCTGTAAATCTTTCTGTAGCTGAAACATAGTGTCCAATCACTTCACAATGGTCTTATTATATGGTATTTGTACATGTGATCCTGCTCGCACAGTCTTCCTCCATGTTGAAATGAGAGGCACGGCTCGCAGAGCCAATGCATTAACAAAAATTCAGAGGTGCACGACCAAGCGACACAACACCTTTTGGAGCCCTTGCACCTGAGCTGACACGGGATATGACATCTTTTTTTTTTTTTTTTGCATGCCAGGCACACTACAGCATGCATAAATCCAGCTTAACATCTTAGAGGCAATAGTTAACCAGTGTTGTTTATTAATAAATCGTTTAACTGATGAGTATTTCTGGTCGACTAGCAAGGGTAGCGACATTTAATTGTTAAATCTCACACTTCCCTAGTTTAAAGTGTTTCAGTTTAATGTTAAGAGGGCTAGACTAACATAGATGGCAGTATAAAAGTAGAACACCAAATGAGAACGTAGCAGCAAAGAGAAAAAAGCCCGGCTTTTGTGTCAGCCTGTTTTTGTATAAGCGTGGCCGAGTGAAAGAGTACATCGCCTGAATGAGTAATGACACATATGATATTGACTTTAATCACATCTGTTTATGTGATTTCATCTCCCTCCATTCCCATTGGACCTCCCCTAGTTCTTGGAATGGGCCGCAGCCTGGTCTGCCAAAAATAATCGCTTGTTTGCTGCTATTTACTTAAATCTGTCAAAGAGGCACTGTTGGAGCCCATGCTGTTATGGTTCCCTCTTTTGCTCTGTGCGCATGTGTGTATGTATGTGTGTCTGCAAAGTACGCAAGGACATGCCAGTGTGTGTAATGTTCTATACTGTTCTCTCAGTTGTGTGTGAGAGTCAGACGTATCCAGGCATCCTTAGCCAGTGGATACACACACTCTCTCTCTCTCACTCTCTTTTACACACACACAGACACACACACACACACACACAACCAGAGCCAGCCAGCTAGAGAGTGTGAGACGCCTCAATATCTCTCAGTGAGTAGAAACCTGGCAGAGGCACTGGGTTCATCTCAACGTCTCTCTGTGTGAGACCAGAGGCCTGTGAAAAAAATACACCCCTCAGAATATAACACACACACACACACACACTCATATGCAGTGCCTCAGAGAAGTGAAGAAGTGTCAGACAGGGGTGTCAGGGGGATTTGTGTGGTTTGGATGTTTGCCTTTGTCAGATGAGCGATGTCATTTTTCCTCCTACTTTATGAAAGACGAGAGAAGGGGGAGAGTGATTGGTCAAAGAGCATGCAAGGTGAAAGGATGCCAGGCAGATGTCAGCTCACACCTTCCCTCCCTTTTTCTTCATCTCGGGCGCTTTCTTCATTCTCCGTCTCTGTCTCTCTTCATCATTTCTCCTAACCTTTTTTCTCATCTCATCTTCTCTCTTTCACTTTGGGGTCTGGAGGCATCACAGACCGCTCCCAGCTGGAACTGGGTCTGAAAGCATCCAGGGATATATCAGTTATTATTAAACCTGCTCTCCGATTGCCAAATACCTCATCACTCATGTGCGCACACACACACGCATATGCACACTTACACACACCACCTGGCAGAGTGAAGCAAGCACTTTTCTCACAGAAGATAGACATTAAAAAAGAAGAAGAGCAAAAAATACCCTTCTGATTAGAAGTTGAGGGGCTTGTCGTAAATCTTCCCCTGTGTGATGGCAAAATGGTAAACACATGTCAAAGCTGTCTTCTCAGACTGCAAAGCTTGCAGAGCGCCTTTTTAGAAGTCTTTTGTGTTACAATAATGATTCCACCACACCCAGTGGCCC
>JAJHUR010072621.1:0-37220 GCA_027495735.1 Lutjanus campechanus | reverse complement strand
ATTTAGTTCCCTGTCGGGACTGTCAGCAAAATGAAGCTGTAAAATTATTCTAAATATAGTGTACTCATATAGTGTAAAATGACATAAAATTACAGTCTTTGTCAAAGACAAGTTTTGTTGCACCCATCTGAGTGAAACAACTGATGTCGTGGATTCTTTTTATGATTGGTTTGCATAATTAATTGCATCAATTTCAGAACTAGTACAGTGCCATACGGGCTGATTGCTTGGCCTCTGGTGCTATGGATTGCAGCTTACTACTCAATTAATATAGACAATTAATTAAAGGTATAATCTGCAACATTTTCCTTAAAAAAATGACATATAGACTCATATTGCAGAATCCCTTTCAATCATCACCTACGATCCAGTAGAAGTGCGTGGTTGTGGCTGTATCTGCAGACACCCTGCCCCCTGCCTGTATGTTCTCATTTTTCCTCATTATTTGGCTGTGCTGTGTGTGCATGGCCAGCAGACGCTTGGTTGTGTTTTACCAACTGAAAACGTTAGTAATTGACATCCTGATGTATTTAGGAACAGCACAAACAAATCCCACTGACTCTACCTTTAACCAAAAATAAATGTTAATATGTCAGTAATTTGTTCAGTCATCTAGTCATTATCACTTCCATGCTGCGTCAGATACTAGACTAGGCTTGGGCGGTATAAAGGTATAGCAGGGTATTAAGAAATCCCAACGGTATGATTTTCAATACTGTCATAAATACCAATGCTCCTCAGTCTATTAAGCTGATACTGAGTTGCTATATTGTAGTGTGCAGCTTACGCCACCAAGGGTCAGTCTGAGCAGACAAAAATACCTTTCATAATAAGAAGAAACATGGCATCTTGGGGATAAAGTTGCAGGACTAATTCGCTGAAAAGAAGAAAAAGGCCTCTGCCACTGTTAACAAACAATGCAGACTACTGACTGGTCAGAGTAGCGTTTAGTCGTGAGTGTGTAACTTTAGTGAGCATTACAGAGGGCGTGGGGCAGACTAATTACTGGCTACGGTGACAGTTACCGGTGAATGTGTGCTAAGCGGAGGAAAGGTGAGGTGAGGTTGTCATTCTGACACAATATATACAAAGTCGGTGCTGTAAATTTATAGTTTAGGTTTGAGTTTGTCAGTGAATAAAGGCTGCATCGTCTCAAGATCAAAGTGGAGCCTGCGTGTGTTATTTCACAGTTCTGTGAATAGTGCCGCTATGACAATGAGGGCCGCCTACGTTGTAGGACTATTAAATACAGTGGAGTGCAATGTAGTTAAGAAGTTTTACACATATATCACCTAATACCGTATACCCCAATACAATGACGGGGGGGTATTACGGTATGCAAAAATGGATACCGCACAAGCCTATATTAGACCTCAAATTCAAAGGGTTGCTGTGACATATAGATTCCTATTTATTATTATTACTTTTTAAGGCCAGTTTGTGACAGTCTTTCTCATAAATGGTCTTTAAAGAAAAAACCTGACTAAACTAACTTTATTTTGATAAGGTACTACATACTTAGTCATTATTTTGAGATCTGAAGTCATTATGATGAGATACTAACCCGTTATTTTGAAATACCAAGTCATTATTTTTGAAATATTTTGAAATATTATTGTATTATATTTTGAAATATTATAAATATTGCACACAGTTTAATTGAAATGTATTAATATCGAACATATCACATGTCCAAATTGCACTAAATTCGTCACTGCACTTACTTTTAGTGACACTCTTGCCAAATTTGAATTTGCACACAAACTTAAATGACAATATTTAGAATTTGCATTTGGGTTTCACATTGCAATTATATACCTATTGTTTAATATCTCTCAGATACAGACATAAAATACAAAATACTTACTGTCTGTAAATTCTCATATTAACACAACACGGAGTGCATTTATTCTTGATTCATGTAGTTACTCAGGAATGAGTGTTTTGACACAATCACCTCATCTCTCCTGTTTCTTCCTGTTTAGAGAAAAATCAGTCACGGCCATGCTTACACTAGTCATCATTGAATTATTATGAGCTAGCTGTTGAAATGACATAATAAAGAACATGGAGTTCTTGCTGGTATTTTCTTCTTAGTTTCAATCGTTAAAAGAAGAAAAAAAAACTTTCACTGAGGATGTTTTTGCTTCTGTTTGTTTATCTGTCTGCTTTTCTGTTGGATAACTCTGAAACTTATGAAGGGATTCCCATGAAATTTGGTGGATAGACAGAGCGTGGCCCACAGAAAAATTAAAGAGGTTTTTCTGGCAGTCTGGAGCCAGCATTTCCAACATCGAGCCATGACGATTTTTAGCAATAACTGTGGAGATAACAGAGATTTGATTCGAAATACTAAGGTGGGTGTTTTCAGAGCCAGGACATCAACAAGTGCATGATAGCAATTTAACTGGTATGACTTACTTTCTTTCTCCTTTTTTCTTTCTTTCTGTCTTTTTTTGTTTTTTTTTACAGCAACTTGGAGTTCAGAGCTAATTTATCTTCTAACTTCAAATATCAAACATGTGCCTACAAGTATGGCAAGTAGCTTCCTTGATTAAGGTTAGGGTAAACCTGACAAATTATCTAATGCAGAGGTAATTCTATGAGTAAGAAAATATTTTTACGATTTCTACTGTAGCCACTTGAACGAAGATTGTTTGTGTTTTTGCTACTCAGCCACTGCATGCCAGTTTTTCTTGACATTCTGCTGATAATATTTACTGTCCCAGGTGCCTGCTCCTGATAGCTTATTGAAATGGGTTCCAAAATGCTCTGAGTATTGTCAGTGGCACTGAACTGTGCAATTATTTCCCAATTGTGAGCCTGGGGGGTACAATCTCCAGAACTGTGTATCATGATGTCAGCTCCATCTTCTGCATCTGTCTCTTCCTGCTCCTTTTCTCTAAGAGTGTGTGTGTTAGTGTGTGTGTGTATCTTTCAGGTCTTTCAGATTCCTCTCTCGTCCATCAGGTGTGCTCTGTGTGTCGCTCTGCTCTACACCTGCTGTCCACCTCCTCATCAGCCTCAGTGCTCTAGACACCTGCCTCCACAGCTGACTCTTATTACCTCATTACTCTGTGTAAGTAATTATACAGTCTGTGTCTGTTCTCCATGTGTAACTCATTGTTATACAGAAAGTTCTATGCTAGAGTTAAATGCATGACACCTTTGGTGTTTTTCACCCATCTCCTGTTTGATTGTCTATGCTGCCCACCCGTTAAGAAACTCGAGTAATTTGATGACTGAAAATTGTTGATGCAAATGCTTTGCATCGAACTTCAATTTAATCCCTATAACTATATTCCACACAGTAGTGGTGCAACAAATGGAGTTGGTCCATCACCCCCATGGTCTGGCACCACAGAGTAAGTTTAACCATCATGGTGTGAAATAGGGCTGCACAATTAATCACAATATTATCGAAATCGCAATATGACCATGTGCAATATCCAAATCGCAAAACCAGAACCAAATCGCATTTTTCTGAAAAAGGAAAAATATGTGAGAAAACAGCATTATAGTGAAATTCTGTGATGCTGCAGAGATGCCCTGGCCTAAAAATCTTGTTCTCCAGATATAAGCAAACATTTGTTTGGTACAGAACCCAGACAGATCATAACAAATGTCACATAATCACGATTTTAAAAGATTTTTCTTTTACATTGAAAATAAAAATTGTTATATTGCATATCGCAATTTCAGTCAAAATAATCGCAATATGACTTTTTTACCATATCGTGCAGCCCTAGTGTGAAATACAGTTTTATTCCCACTGTTACTTTTTAAAATAATAATTCTCTAAATCTGATGCGTGCTGGTTTTCACTCTGCAGTGCAACACTGTGGGGCATCAAAGTCTTACAAATAAAAAGGGAGAGCAACTGCTGCTATTGTCTCCCTAGTGTGATCAACGTCACGGTTCGGATGCACGGCCATTTTGGAGATACTGGGTTGTATTGTGAAAGCCAAGGTAGGTCATCAACTGGTCTTTTGTAAATTTGGCTAAATATCTAAGACTTTTAAGATTTAAAGTCTATTAGTCCACTAGAGCAACCCTTTGGATCAACACGCTAATCTGTCATAAATATAGAAACAATTAAAATGTTCCACTCAAAGTCTTAAAGCAGTGAACTGATGAAAACCTATGGGTATGTGGTTGACCAAAATTTACTATTTTGAGTGACGATTGCTGCCTTCAAATGTTACCTCGTGAGAAGTTGTAAACTCAGAGCTTTCAGAATATTTGCACTTTACAAGGTCATGAATACCACAAGAGCGCGGTGTTCATATCACCTCTTCTCTTGAACATGGTAAATGAAACCTCATTTGAAAGCAATAAATAGTCAGGAACAGTGGCGAGTTCAGATGCACGGTCAGGTGTATGGTGAGTACGGCCAACATGGCCGACCTCTGGACTGATGACCTGCCATGAAAACATTACTGAGTGAAATCCTCTGGGCTGTGACTTCAGGCATTTTCAGTGGTGTAACTGAAACTGGCCATGTTTTTCATCATAAAAACAGATCATTAGATCGTGATGTTTATTGTAACTCTGGCAGCGGCGCAACCTGCAGTCTGTGACACAGCCTTCAGTGTTGATTGGCTTTTACTAAGTGTACCCAATCTGATAGTGCTGTGGATGAGACGTTGAGCAAGACTACAGAGTGTAGAATTTTCATACTGTATAGTGTTTACTTGCCTCTATTATGTATTCTAGTATATTTTAATCTAGTATGGTATAAAATGTAGAATTTTCTAAAAAGGAAAACATTTAATTGTTGAATTTGTTGTTTTATCCAATTACTTGATTAATCAATGGAATAAATGGTAGAATACTTGATTACTAAAGCAATCAGTAGCTGCATCCCCACCTGCCTTGGTACTGTACATGAGTTCATCTCTCCCCAGTCTGCCTGCCTGGCTGTTATTGATGCCTTGTTGCCTGACGATTATTCTGGTTATTGTTGCCTTGTATTGCTTTTCCATTTCTGATATGAGCCTGTTTACACCCTGCATAAAACCCATCTTTTATTATACTAGTCCTGCATCCTGAGCCTGCATTTGGGTTCCAATTCTTGCAATCTAAAATGGGGTGTGTATTTGCTGTTGTGATGCAGAAAATAGGACTTTTGTGTATTTTGCACTCAGCGTGACTTGGTGTTGCACTAGTGGAGCTGGAGGTATGATGCACACCTGATTGTATGACATTACCAAAAAAGACATTCATGTTCTCTGGATCTGTAAAGCTTAAGAAAAAAAATGTGTCAGGAGCTATTTTGGGACTGGTCAAATTACTAATTTAGTTTCTGTCCCCCTTCTTTGTCTTCTTCTTTCCTCTCATATCATTTCTGCAGCTCTCTGTCTCATATTTTTTTATTCTTACATTTCTTGTCGTGAGTGAAATTAGTTTTATATTCTGGACTTGAATGATTGCCTTTGTTGAACAAAGATTTTCGGGTTTGAAATGAATCCAGACGAAAAAGCCTATACTTGGATGTGTATCTGTGTGTCTGTGTGTGTTTGACAATAATATATTTTTGATAGTGTGTATGTGTGGGTGTACGTGCATTTTTGCATGCGCGTAACATTCAAATGTGGAATCCCACAAAGCAAAACCACTGGATGAGCAAAACAACAAAAACAACATCCAAACAACAGTGTTAATACATTTCTGCTCTGATACACTGCTTTGAAATGAGATAAGAGCTAATTAACCAATCAGAATGCTTTGATCTAATTAACATAACTTGACTGTGTTTGATATCACAAGACTGCAGTCTGCTAGCATGACAATACGTGAGAAGAGCAATAAAATTCCTTCTTGTCATTTTCTCTCACTGTCTGCCTCTCTAACTCAGTGAAAACAGTATTTAATTGCACTGAATTGGCCTAAAATTTGGAAATCCACTGCACATAATTTGCTTTTTAATTTAGTGAGTGTCATTTTCACCGCTTTGTCATTTCTCTCGAGCTCTGTTTGTCACTGCATCTGTTTCCAAGGCTGTAGGTTGGTGCAAAGCGACTAAAGAGGATGACTGTGAATTCAAGTCAGGCTCTTGACAGAGACAATGACAATGTGTCATAAATTAATAAAATATTTTAATGAGAAGTGGAATAATAACATGCTGACAGGTGCACCTCAGTGAGCGTTTACATGCACATTAATGTCATGATATTATTAAAGATAATTATGAAAATATCTGTGGTGCAAATGAAAACAGTAATTACCCAGATCTGCAAATGAATTGCTTACATAAAACACTAAAATGAGTGCATTTACATACACATTAATAATACAATCTTTTTCAAAAGGCTGAAGTACTTTGTTTTGCATCTGGTTCTTGTCGATGGCCCATTTACATTAACCTGGATAACAACAATCATATCTCAGATATTAGAGGACTGAGTAGTGCATCATACTATGGGACTACCAGTCCATGTCTATCATGTCTGCATTTAGAATATGCTCATTGACATATACTGGTTAAATGATATTGGGGTGATTAATGGATTCAAACTACAATTAAATGTAGCACCACTACTTTTCGCAATGGTTGCAATGGTTACCAGGGGAACGGTGGTGCATTCAGATGCTGCGGCTAGTAGCTCCTCCAAACTTCACTACATGTTTGCTTTAATCTTTTTTTGGGCTTTTTTTGTTGTTGAAATACACAATACCTGTGACAGAAATACACTCAGGCATTGGAATAAAAAAGCACAGGTTTTGGATTAGGGCAGCAGAGGGTGAATTGGACGAAATGGGACTTAGACTGGCTGTGCAACAGAAAATCTTAGACATCCTTGATCAAGCACTTAATGGGGGGACTGTGTTTCGAGCAGACAGGATGCAACATGCAACACTCCGTCAGGATGAAAGGAGGCAAACTGTGTTTTGTTATGGAATAGTCAAGTCGAGGGGTTTTAATTATCCAATACTAGCCATAACCTGGAATGTGTAGAAGAGGGAAAACTGGACTGCTTTTCAGGAACAGAGTAATAGCCGGGATGGGTGGGTTAGCTTAGCAGGCTAGCAGTTAGCGGGTCCCTCGGTCCTGGCCTCGCCAGCGCTGGTCCTTGCTCTTGTGAGCAGCGAGCTCTGTCTCGTCTCTTCAGCTCAGCTGAGGTTGGTGTTGGATGGATCCTGAAATAAAAGAGCTGTTTTTTTATGCAAATGTTTTTGAGCTTGAAGGTGGTGTAGCTGTAGTGTCCTCAGTGGAATTTTCCAAAAGCTGGTGTCTCAGTAGCGCTCATTCAACCGCCACGCTCTGACACACCTTAACCTTGTCGCATATTTAACTACTCCAGTGGATGCATGCACACCTCCCAGTGACATCATTTCAATAACACACAGCATAACCACAGCTCATGACTATTTCTCAATGAAAACCAGTCCAAAGGGTTTGGAGAAAAGGAGAAGAAAAAGGAAAAAGAGAAACTATAACGCCCTATCACTCATACAGATATACATATACATATATAGATATGTTGGGTTTTAATGTGCTTCTCCCATAGACTTCAATAGAGCTGGGACCAAAGTCTGACGCCAAGCAAACCATAGAAGGTTCTATAAAGATGTAATGCCCCTTTTTGTGTGTGTACGTGTGTGTGTGTGTGTATATATACAGTGCATGAATAACTACTGTATATATATATATTTATTTTATATTTTATCCTGATCTATTAATTATCTGTATGTATGTTCTATGTTAGACTAGAAAATTACTTTCATTGTGCAACCCTGTGTTTTAAAATGACAAATAAATTACCATGATACCTTGTTACCCAGGTGTGAACATTAACAAAATGAGCAAATATTCGTCTTTTGAGTTAAAGGTAAAAGAAACGCAACAAAAGACTTATTATTCTTTTTCTTTTTTTGTTGGCTGAGGGGGCAAAGGATCAACATGTGTAAGCAGCTGAATTTATACATATATGTGTGGGTGCAGTGTACGTTTCAAAAGGTTAACTATCAAGTCAAATTTACCGAGAACTTTAAAGGGAGACCGTTCCAAGTTGTCATGGCAACAAGATAAACAACCAAAGAGAGACAAAGAGAAAGAAAGCATAACTGGGGGAAAAAAACTCTGGAGCCTGAAACAGGGGCTGTAATGTTTCAAACAGATAGTATGCAATAAGAGAAAATACTTATTTGTAAACACACTTTGGAGACGCCCCACTTCTCATCATTCATCACTGAAGATGTGGTGTTCTACTGTGTTACCTCCAAACTCATTAAAAGCTCATTTCCCTTCCTTCTTTAACTTCTCCACTGAGGACTTATTTGTTCATTCGAAACTATAGGCCTCTTGATATATCATCTATGTAGAGGAAGCATTTTAAAAAAAATCACAATTATCATTTTTAAAACTAATCTAGTAACATAAAATATAGTTGCTTGTAAGTACTAGCAGCAGCTATGCACTTTTATACTTTATACTACTTAGAAGAGCTATACAGCCACCTGATTAGCTGAAACCACACAATGCACCCCTGGAGATGAAAAACAGCCTAAATACATCTTGAAGGATGTGAATTTAAAAGAAAAAAAAAAAGAAATCATAAAAGTACTAAAAGTCCTTGAAATATAGGTAAGTTGTGGAAAGTTGCATCAGACTCATTTCTGTTGTGCTTTTAGTATTCTGAACTGTTTGCTCGTGTTTTTGTGTGCAGCTTGCTGCAAAGGGCAGCTTGGTTTTACCGAAAAGACCTTTATGTCACAGGGCTGCCTGCAGAAAATAAACCCATTAAAAACAGCTGCTTTACACATTTTCCAAACAAAACAGTAAATGATAGGCGATTATTTTGTTCTGACCTTCCAAATTTGTGACATCAAGTATTGTGTGCTACTCTGGCTGTTTAAATCCAGTCACATCTCAAATCAATTCAGCTCTTTGATCACATCATATCTCCCTCATCTTTCTTTCTTTCCAGTGTGAGAAAATGAGATGCTGCAAAAGATACAATGGGAGAAAGAGAGATGAAGACATAAAGAAACAGGCAGGGTTGCCATGATTGCTATCAATCTGAGCGTATGCTGTCTAGCCTATGTGGAGTCTATGCATGTGTGAAAAGAATTTCAATACAGGTAACCTTAATCTTACTGACTATGGTACCCGCAGACCTCAAAGGTGTACTTTTATCATATTTCACAGGTGTGTTATTGTATCATTACAATTTTTCATGACTTTGTCAATCAATTTGTTCCTAACAGGGGTGTCACAGTTTTATTATTATACTGAAAATCGACTGAAATTAGCTTTCAGTGTCAATCTAAATTAAAGGCAGAATCGTCGATTCTCTCACAATCTTTTTTTCTCTCCATCCCCACCCACTTGCATTGTCCAGCACATGTCAGCACTTAAAAGACAACACAGCATAGCTTACTGGCCGTTACATCACACTTGATCAAGTGTAGACTAGATTGTCTTTTTAAAGAAGAATCTGAAAACCAATGAACTGTTGACCTTTAGAAAACAAGACACTGTAGTGTAATAGTGCCATGTCTTTCAGTGTAAAAAAAATGTTTGTATCGAAACTTAAACCTCAAAATCGAAAGTCTAATTAGATTGTGGATTTGGAGAATCATGACGCCTTGTTCCTAAAGGCTTTATATCGTTGCTGCTTCTGTTTTAAATAAACAAATTGTCCTGGGGTACACCAGTAAAAGGCAACACTTCTGCCTGCAATCTTAATAGACTGAACTATTTATTGATTACAGTATGTTCATGTTTGTCATGAGTCCTGATTATCACACACACAACCTTCAGGGGAAGAGGGAACTCCATCAGTCATCTTGAGAGAGGCTTATGATGCATAGACTACAGTTACTACAGTGGACGCTGCTTTTAATGTGCAGAGTGAACAGGTGGGCCGGGTCATAAAAATGAACACAGAGAGAGGCTGTGTGCACCTCTACGCATGACAAGACAGCAGCATACGTTTTTGATTTGATTATTATCTTTTTTGATTCTCTGTCCTGCCACCTGTAGAGGTGCAGGTGCAGGTCTCTAAACTGGAGAAAATAATATGTTTGGGTAGGTGGTGGGTGGAGGATTCATGCAAACATGCAGACTCAGATAAACTCAGAGCCCATCTGCACATCGCTGAGACAGACGCCGATGCAGCGGGCACAGAGTCCCTCCTCTGCTTCGTCTGTTTTCGTTTTACACGATATGCAAATTTATATATAAAATATAAAATTCAGATGACATTAATGACATAACTAAACATGTTTTGATACAGATGTCAACATTTTATTTGATGTTTGTTTCTAACAGTGGTTTATTCTTAGTGTCCAGAGGGACCACAGTCGGTTGTCCTTGTGTGTCAAATATGTTGGATGAGGGTTAAGTGTACTAGTGCATACAGTATGAATGACATTATGAGTGAAAATCAGATCTTTAGCAAACCCTGGCACATGTACAATGATGTTTATGTAATACATTTAATATCCATTGTACCTTTTTCATAAACAAAGAGGATTCTAAGAGCATATAAAAAAAGAATATTTCCAGTATTTCAGTGTCTTGTGGACTGTTTTTGCTACACTAGAGAAAATATTTATCAAATGTATTCATAAAAAAAAACCTGTATTAAAATTGTATTTGCTTATTTAAAAAACATAAAACAGTTCTCGTTCTGAGATGTTAGACAGCGCACAATTGAAAAGGGGTCTGCTTTATAGTCCCTCATCTCAGGCTAACCTCCAAATTTCCCTATTATAATTCTGCACTACATGTTCCCTGAATACTCCTGTTGAGGGAATACGAGGTTCTTTGTACTATTGTGATTTAAATAAGTGATCAAATGTATTATATCATTTCACAGGGCTGGCTGCATTCAACACAATTTCAGTAAGAAGCACCAAATCCACATATCTAGAATATCAAGAGAATCACAAAATTAACAAAGGTGAATGCACACATGCAAAATATTAGTAGATTAATTTTAAGCATCTTCATTAAGCTAAAACTTTTCCCCCACAAGTCATCTATGTGTCAGTTTGAATAAAACAGAAAATTCTTACATTTTGTTTTGAACATCCATGAAATGTTGGGGGAAAATAATTTAATCATGAAATGTGAAAAGTCCACACTTTATTAGGAGCAGCTTTCACAAAGTCTCCTAACTTGCTCCGCTGAGATACAGCATGCTCACAGGGATTTAAGCAGCTTAACGGTTGTTAAAAGATTGATGTCAATATTTAGCAGTATAGCACTTGAGGTTTAAAAAGTACAGCTCATCCCAGAAATTCGCTGTAAAAGGCTCACACCAGCATGTTTATAGTTGTGTTCAGTGTGTCTAATTCACACTGTTTCCTCCCCCCCTTTTCATCAAGGCAAGCAGGCCTCATCATGAACTTAAGACTACTCCAAATCAAATTCTCTTCATGAGTTTTGCATGTGTTTTACACTGAGTACTGAATAATCACACAAAACTGTAGTTTTTCAGCACTCTGATCTACCAATGAGTGGAATGCATTAAATAACTAATCTAAGAAAATGACACATCAGCATCTGAACATCTATTTCCATAATCACTGCCCACCAACTTCACAGAATGAGCACTGTGGCTTGTTTTTAAAGATGGCTTGGAGGCCATTTTACACTCTGAATATATTGGTGGCATTATCATAGCTTTCATTCATGACGTTTTGACAACCATAGTCTACTTTTGACCATGGCCCTCACACACTAACGGTCTCTGTAATGTCTGATAGCTCGGGGAGACCTTGACCCACACCCTCACTGTCTCAGTAATGGTTGTCAGCCCAGAAAACACTGACCCACCACATATTAACAATTTACAAAGGACAGGGGTGACAAGTTGAGCAGTTTCAACATTTGCAGAGTTCGAGAGTCAGGTAGAATCAGAGAAACAGGACAAGTATTTAGCACCTTTAAAGCCATTACACGTGTTGCATTATAGATTCTGTGTACTGCAGTCCTGATCACTAGAGGGTGAGCAGAGTAAAGAAACCCTGAACCATCCCAATCCAAGAATGATTCCCATTCCATTCTTCGATTATTTTGATTTGAACTAACTATACACTTACTACATTACTGTAGGCTAAACTACTTTACAACAAGAAACACACAAGAATTGTCAGCACATCACAGTGTATTATACAGTCAGTGCTCAATACAAAACCCACAGTTCACCTACCACTGAATGAGTCCTCATTCATCTCAACAACAACAAAAAAACTCTTTGGGAATCAGGATCCCAGAAAACAAACAAAAATGCTCAGTTTGAGACTCAATAAAAAAGTTGGGCAGCAAAAATAAACTCAACTGCTGCCTCTTGCAGCTCAAAGATCAGCTTAGTAGAGGATGGAGTGTGGGAATAAGCTGGTTCTGTAAAACAGGTTAGGTAACAATCACAGACTTTATGGCTCGTTGCCAGGGGTTGGCAAGCTAACCAGCGATCACTTAGAGGGCAGACTGGGTCACATCACTATTCCTGAAGAATGACAGCTGTCCAATCCTGTTCCAGGTTGTGTTTTTTTGTTTGTTTGTTTGTTTTTGCAGTCTTTTGACAATGCTTTGAACTAACTATACAGATACTACATTAATGTTGGCTAAACTGCTTTAAAAAAAAACAAAAAAACACAAGAATTTTAAGTTCACCGCTGTATTATGCAGTCAGTGCTCAATACAAAACCCACAGTTCAATTCTAAATAAATGAGCCCATATCTCAACACATAACCCTGCTCTTTGGGAACTGGAATCAAGAAAGCAAACAAAGTACTCCGTTTGAGACTCAATAAAAGTCGGCCAACGAAAATAAAACCAATTGACGCCTCTTGCTTCTAAAAGACAAGGTTAGCAATTCTACAACAACTCTAATTTGGTGGTTTTATGCTGGGTTTATGTGGAGTAGAGGATGGAGATGGAGAATAATCTAATTCTGGAGAATGGCTGAACTCTAAATTACAGACTTTGAGGGTTTGCAAGCTAACCGACAATCACTCAGGACAGACTGGGCCTCCTCCACTGATGAGTAGATGCGCCTTTTTTAGTTTAAAATGCAGGCATAGATATTCACTGAGCTGACTGGTGGGTGTGTGACGCAGGGGCATGCTCTTAAATGTCAGCCTCTGACTTATGCCACTGTTGACCTGGAGAGCCTGAAAACAGTCATGTGCTCCGTCAGTGACACATGGTGTCACCAGACACAGGGTGCCCTCATTGGTGCAGGTAAGTCAACCAACCAACAGAGGCCTCTATAGCAGGAAAAAAGACATGATCCCTCACTGGCTTCCCTCTGCGAAGAGCACTATAAACTGTGTTCACTGGAATGCATGACCAAGCAGGAGGTACAAGTTCAAATTTTAGAGCGGTGTTTAAGCAAACACATTTATTTTCTGGTCCCTCTTTACTAATGCATGCTGCTTAACATTTAATAGGTAAGTTATGGAGGGTGAAATGTTCACTGGGTCAAGGGGCTGACTCAAGGACAGATGAAACACAGGGGAGTATATTATGTTGACAGAGCATTAGACAAAAGGCTAGAGGAATGTGAAAAAGCACTTTAAATAGAAACATTTGATACAGTTCATGTGAGGTTAACATCACCGCAGGCAATCAAGAAGAAAGGACTTCAGAAACAATTCATGAAATGTTTTGAAATGTTTCCTCCGTAGCTCCAGCTTTTATCAGTTTGGAGTGGAGTTCTTGTAAGTTACGAATCGGCCTCTTTCACTTCTGTCACCATCTTTTTTCTTTTCTCCCCCTTCCCCTTTTTTCTTTCTTTCCCTCTCCAGAAACCTCTCGTTTCTTCTCTCTTCTCATCACCTCTACTCCCCAAAGGCTTCTCCCCCGGGTGAACTTTTTGTACTGATTACAGACACAAAGCAGATTAGGAAATACATTCAGGCAGAGACACAGGGACACACACATTCATTTAGCCTACTTCTGTATGCCAGGAGCACTTTGCATTGTGTGTGTGAATATTAGCCACCTGCACAGTCATGCAAAGGCAACCTTTTGTCTCGATATAATACAGATTGGAAGGCTAGTCTTCCCTCTTTAGTGAATATTTTGGCTTAAACAGAAAGTTTTATCTATGCTGTAATACTCATAAGACCATGTGTGCAACAACTTGCTGATAATACAGTAAAATTAGAGTTGAATGAGGCTCCAGTGGGTTAGTGGATTCAAATCCAGTACCTTCTTGTTATGCAGCAACAGCATTTACCACTGAGCCACCATGCAGATTTTTGTTTTTACATCTGGTTGGAGTGGACTAATGATAATAAGTAAGCAGTATTCCTTATAAGAATTTCCCTAGACAAAAAAACTTAACTTTAACCTGTGCCCAAAGCTGAGCATATAATTTTTTAGACTGATGGGTTGCATTTTCTTGGATAATTGCATTCACCCGACTGAATTACACAGAGGAGATGCTAAATGCCTGCAACTAAATGGTTGGTATGGCTCAGAGCCAGTGTTTTAATGATATATACACCTACAGTATGTGCTCGTCTTACACATCTCTACAGCTCCCAGTTGTCTGTTCTTTAGCACTAAATATATCATTAATATTCATCCTCGTACTAGAAAATGGCTGATGTCAGAAAACTGTCATTGAAGAGATGCTTCATCCTACTCTGCAACAAATAATTACACCATTTTCTGGTGATAAATGACACCCCTTGTGTCTCCCCACTCCTTTCCTCTGCCCCTCTTAATTTACCTATTTCTTTCGCCCTCCAGTCTAAACATTTAAATGATTTAAATGAAATAAGAAATAAGAAGTTTTTTAAAGTTTTAACCTTTTCAATTCAGCAAGCAGTATAATGTGTTATGTCCTCCTATTCTAAGAAAGGTATTTGAATATCCCTGCATACTGGGGTCCCTAAACAGTATTGGAATTGTATAAACTGGATATGACTGGAAAGCTGAGACTGTTGTTGATTCAATGAGCCCAAATGCATTCATGTGTAATAATGTTACTCCCCATAGTAACCATTTCAATGTATTGAGACCGTTTTTTGAAACTTAACATATAAAATAGAGATGGGAGCAGTCCGAGCCAATATTCGTAAAAGAGCCTGATAATGACATCAGGCGTTCTTCAGATACTGGACTCTCCACATTCCAATCTTAAGTATATAAAGTAGAAGTACTTTGATATATGTCACATTGTTTAACAGTGCTAATTTAGATCTATATATCTCTTGTCCCTTACACTATAACTTAAAGGGGACCACAGATCATATTGCAGTCACACAAAGCTGGCTGGAGCGAAGAAATGTACGAGACATCTCACTCATGGTGTAACAATTAACCAGCACAAAAACAATTACCAAAATAAACCACCATAAATCCCCCTATTCTAAAACAAACACATTACAAACCCATTACCAGACTAACACTAACAAACAGTAACATAAAATAGCACATTTAAGCTCTCAGCAACACATCGTGTGGATTATGTAAATAAGGGCTGTCTCAGCATATAACACACGTCTGAATGTCAAAACCCAGAATCCTACAGCACTGATGGGCAACAGGGGGTCGGAGGGGGTTGACTACTACAAGGCTCCAGCCAGGATTGTAAAATAAAATCCACATACTCTCTGAGTCACTGTATAAATACTAAACAAATGTAGCAGTAACCACACTGACCACAGTAATGCAGGGCAAGCTGGCAGGGGTAGCCAGTTAGCTTATCAACTGGTCAGGGGACTAATTACTGAAACAAGTCTTTACCAACATTACAGCGGAATAATAAATACACTTAGCACTGACAAGACAGTGTAACATCATGAACAAGTGCGAGAGTCCAGTTGTAGTACTATTGTGCAACTGAGAGAGGGTTGAGTTGTTGTGCTACATGAACCTGACAGCACATCATCGGTGACTTCTGCACTTTAACAGCAACAGAAGGATAGTGGAACGGAGCGACAGGGAGTGGAAACAAGTGCTTACTTTCAACATAAAAAAATAAAAAATAAAAATGTCTGCACGAATGTCTCAACATGAAGAATTGACAACATGGGGAATGGTCTATGCAGTATTTTGGAAGGATTTTTGTAGTAATTCTTGAGTGGTCAAAATGGTTAAATTGTGCTCCAAATCTGTGTAATAAATGGTATCAACCCAGAAAATGCTGCCACAAGCAGACACAGAGGAGTAGCCCCTGTACACTCTGAACTGTCAAAATGTGAATAGGCACATATTTATGACAAGAAAACACTCAGAGGGCTGAGATGAATCTTATATAAATCTTCAAGTCTGCAGCTTTCATATACTACTTCCATGTGGGATGTTCTGTTGGCTTACTACCCTGGCCAATGATCCCCTGTCTGTCTTAAAAAAGACAAAAATAAGGTTACAGTAAAGAGGGGTGGACTGGAAGAAGTTAAACATGTTTGAGAACAAAGGTGACTCATCAATACAGTTTAAAAGTGAAGGGTCAGATCTTACCACAATAGACACATTCGTCACTCCTGACACTTGTCTCCTCCAAAGTTTCCTTACACTTATCCTCCTCTTTTCCTCCAGTCTTTTAACTCAACATTTCACCTTTACTAATTCCTTGCATCTGCTTTTCACTTACTATCACCCTTTCCTCTGCTGCCTCTCCACTTCCCTCTCTCAACTCAATGTCTTCCATCCTCTTCTCCTCTGCTTGGTTCTCTTCATTAACAGTAAATTACAACGTTGTTTTTGACACGTGACATTTCCTCTCATCCCTATCCCAGCTCCTGCTGTGACACATGGAACCTCTATTTTGACATATGACATTTGAAAGCTCTGACATATGAAACCTCACGCCCCTCCCTGCTCAGCCTCTTTCCTTTCTTACACCCCTTCTGCCTTCAATTCTGCCTTATTTTCCCCAATTCGGCTCTGCAGCTCCCAATTACATCGTCTACCACTGACATGTAAGTGATGTCATCTCCCTACTCATCACATCTTCTTATGTGTTTTCTCCACTTCTCCTTCACTGCTTTCTGCACTCATCTCCCATCAAGTAATCCACTGTCTTCCCATGCTCTCTCTATTTTCTCTCTCCTCGTATGTAGTCTAATCTGATCTTGTGGTGCAGATGTTGAAAATCCTTATTTTCCCTTTACATTGTAACCCTATATACACCCTCTACTTTTCAAACCTCCTTGTTTCTCATTTTCCTCCCTTTATGCTCTCAAGCCATAAAACCACTATGGCTTTTACTGCCCCTGTTGTGACTTGGTGCAATGTTGATGATTTTGATGTTTGATTGGTGTAAGGCGATGTTCCCTGCACTGAATTATTGTTCATAGGCCTTCCCCGCCCAACAGCTTTCTGGCAGGGGAACAACTGACCCTCCATCAGACACTACTGTGGCTAACTAGTTCTTTACAAACATGATCTGAGAGATAACATTCTCTGCACACATTCTCTGCACGTTTTCCTTCCAAGCTTTGTCTTTTTTGAGGATAGACCAATAAAAATAGTGCTGTGGATCATTTAAGATGTGCTACTTCAAAACCTTGTAAATTAGTCTCACTTCTTCTGTGTTGACTGCTGTCTGGAGGGGAAACACAAACATCAAGGGTGTCAGAATCAATTTTGACCAAAGACAATATGTTGAAGGTGAAGCAAATGCACAAAAGTTTGCTAAAGTAGAACCAGGGCAAATGTTTAGAGAATACCTGAAAAAACTGAATGTTTGCTCGCTCCCTTGTTTGTATCATTTCCAGTTAGGAAGCAGTATAATGGCCTTTTCAGGCGTGAGGCGACACTAAGCCTGTGTACCCGCAGGGATCCACGAGGTCTTTCTGCGCTACTCATGTGAACAGCCAGGCAAACTAGCATTAGCCATGAGCAGCAACCTTGAGCCACTAACTGAACACTGTTGTAAGATGAAAGTAGGATCTTAAATGCAGCATTATGTTTGCCCCTAATAGACGCGTTTCTTGTTTACAAATGTTACAGGGTGTGCGCACATTCATGGGGCAAAACAGCTTTGGTAGCTGGTCAAAAGATTATAGTCAACACACATTTTACATGTTTACTAAATCCTTGTTGGCTCAATGATAAAATGCCATTTCACAGTTGGATCTGTTTGTTTGTCTTTCATATCATAGTAGCAGACTGTGTAAAATGTTAGCTAACAATAGGCGACGATCAGTAAAGTCATCAGGTCTCTCAATAACATTGTCACACTAAGTTTGCTATTCAAATAAATGTTTAGCTAAAGGGAGCCAAATCACAAAACTCTATGGGTTGCTGACATCTCCTGTTAACTTTGCTCAACTTACCTGGTTTTGTTGGTTATTGAGTTTGTTTATCCTCCTTTTTAACCATAGCAGTAGCATGGTCATAACATTAGTGTCAACAAGATAATTAACTTAAAGTAAAAGGTCTTGACAACAAGGTTACTTTACAGCCTGCCGACATTTGAAAGCTACTGTAAACTTACCATACAAAACATGAGACATGTATGACTGGTAGCTAGATCTGGGATTGTGGGGAAAGGACTGACACATTACAGGCAGATTACATTAGAAAGTAACTCAGACTGTGCCGATTCCATCAATAAATTAGTTGTCAGCAATGTTGAGAAATTACCAGATTAGCTCTACTCTGGATAGGAACACACTAAGCCAGAGATCTAGAGAAAGAGTGAGAGAGCGCAGCTCAGACTAACTATTTACATGTTTACAGCCAATAGGAAGTCACTAAATTTGTTGCTACTCACTTTTTTTTAAGTAAAATTGCTAACGGTGAAAAGTAGTGAAAAGTCACTAAATCTGTTGGCAACACTGGTTGTGCTATGTGGACAAGCACTGCTTTCTTCTCCATAGTTGCACGTGCATCTCTGTGATAATGTTGCATTGAAATCCGTCTAATGAATTATTTCTCCTCCATCGCTTTGCAAAAACCCTCACTTTTCTGGTTTATTGTAAGATACAGGTTTTATGTGTGTCTTACTGTGGGTGCCAGCCAGAGTTTAACTTGTTCACTTAAGTAAACACCAGTCTGGATTAGAATGAGTTTCGTGCAGGTTCAAGATGTTTGCAGTCAACATAGTTGAACATCAACAGTCTGTTCTGGATTAGGTAGCACAGGATGTACTGCAAAAACAAAGGAATGTGAAGCAAAGCTACTCTCAGTAAGTGTCAGTATATAAAAGGAAAGGTCTATCTTTATTTTATTTTTTTATTTTATTTTATTTGGGGGGGGGGGTTACTTGATAGGGACAGCTCAAGAGCAGACAAGAAAGGGCAGTAGAGAGCCAGAGGGCATGACACGCAGCAAAGGACCACAAGCAGGATTAAATCAGCGGCCACTGCAGAGGACTGACAGCCTCAGTACATGGGTCGTACGCTCCACCAACTGAGCTACAGGGGTGCCTGGTTTCTGTAATAATTTATCCTGTCCACTGGCCATGAAGCGATTCCCTTATTACATGACTACACTGTAAGATATAGGAGATAAACTCCACAGTCTACACACCGTGAAAAAAAATGGATTGTCAAGTCCAACCAAAACTAATATGGAGCTTCAGGCATCAACACATCAAGTGCATATATCTTAGTCTTTTTAGCGTACAATTCCCATTTTGTGTTCCTTTGCTGAGCCATGGTAGAGGACGATGTCCTGGTAGGAACATTTCTGGAACAAAACACGGACACTAAACCTAAGTGTGACTACTAGGAATAATATACCCATTTAATTTATCTAACTGATGCCTGATATCAATTTCAACTGAACTTAAGAATGAGGGCTGTAGATTTTGTCTCCCTTTCTTACACTGTATAGCCATATAATCTTTTCTCAGCCAGCAAGGACAAGAGTGATGATTTTCATTAATAAGGGTTTTAATAACAATTATGCTTTTCAATGTATATACAGCAGAGGTGGGACAAACTTTTTTTTTTTTTTTTTTTTTGCAAAAAAAAAAACTTTTGCAAAGTTCTTCATGGTTCTCCCCTGCAACTGGACTGGATGCTGTTGGACTGGATCTGGGGAGTCAAGTGTCAACTTGCTGGACATGAATGGCGTTAAAATGAGTTGATTCAGGACATGAAAGGAAATTAATTGATTCATGGCAAACTTCATGGCAAAGACACACATGAGAAATACAACACATATCTTTTAATATTCCTTTGACCTTTAAAATCATAATTTAACAAAAAGACTATACTGCAACTTAAGACATTAATAAACAGCCCTCCACCTTTGATGCAATAATTATCCAAATAACGTGTTTGTATTAAGTTACAATCCCAGTCACATCTCATGCATCACACCATCAGACCAGTCTGTCTTCTGTACCTTCATGTCATCCTTCCTTGTTGGTCTACCATGGTGTCACCTTAAAATGCCTGGATTCTTTTCTGGAGCATAAATGACATCATCTGTTCTCAAATAGGACACCTCTTCCCTGAATTTCTCCACCCTTTTCCTGTTCATTTATTCTCCTCCTCCTCCTTGTCTGTACTCTTCTCCTCTGCTCCTCCTCTAACTCCATCTGGCTCTTCTGTCCTCTGCACCCCTCTTCTCATCCTCTCCTTTCTTATCTGCTCTATTCCTCTGGTTACTTTCTCCCTTCAGGGAGGAATTCTTCCACTCTTGTCTTTCCGGTCATTCCCCTTTCTCGGCTCATCTTTCCATATTGTCTCTTGATTTCTCTCGGTTCCCTTAGCACTGCTAATCTCGACTCCCTGACTTTTTCTCACCTTTTCTTTCCTTGACTCTTCACTCATCCTCTTCTCTTGTAATCTCATCTCATCTTCTTTTCCTCTCTGCCTTCCTTCTACTCTGTTCCACCTCTGCTGCAACATCCGTCCCTGACTGAAAGTATTAGAGCTATTGTTCCCACATCAATTAACATTGCAAATCCCTTTTCTTTTTCTCTGTAGCCTGAATCCAGCCGCATGAATCATTTGTCTCCTTCGCTGCTCATATTTGCTTCTTAACCATGTGATATTTTGAATTTTCTGATTCATGTTACTGGCATAGCTTTCTTTGGGGGATTCTTCCCCTGAGTTCATCATCTCCTAGGCCATTCATATTCAGGTCCTCATCACAGACCTTTCCCAACCAATCATGGAAGGATATGCTTTACTCATATGAGTACATGTGATCATCAGGCCACATATTGGCGTGTCCAATTAGAGTGATTCATGACTGCACACTCACAGTCACAGAGGACCGCACTGTCAAAATCACAAAAATTACACAGTTTCAGGGTCAGTAAGTAAATAGGTTTAAATAAAGGACCATGATTCACCAGGCTGGATTTAGGTGACCTCGCTCCCTTCTTCACTTCCTCTCTTTTATCTTTAACACACTGCTCTCCATTTCACCTAATTTTACCTCTCTGAAATTCCCTTTTTTCCTTCTACTTTGCCCCTTTGTCTTAATTTTTACTCCTCTATGCCTCTTCTTTTCCTTATAATTATTTCTTTATGGCGATTTCAACACATCATCACTCTTTTGTAGAAAATGTGCATCTCAAAACCTTCATCTAACTGGTAAAGACTAGTTTCCAAATGAAGGAATCAAGGTAGCTTATTCAACACAGGAAAGTTGTAGTCCCTCCATGCTATACGCACATTTAACATATATACATATATATATAAATTCAGAATAGAAAAGGATAAAATATGAAATAAAACATAACAATATCTACTCCGCAAAAACCCCCACTGCCATAAAAATAATTCTGTTTTATTGGATTTAAGTGAAGGAGACTGTTAGAGCGAGGGTTAGACCTAGAGTGACAGTGCTGCCAGAGCAGCAGAGCTGAACCTTAGCAGTGAGTTGTCAATCTGGCAGTAAATGTACAATATAGGTTATACTGTAGTGTGTCAGTTAAAAGCTGCAACTTTTCAAGGCCAAGTAAAGTCTCATCTGTTATTTCCCAACTGATGGAAAAGTGAAGGGGTAAGCACCATCTGAGCAGGGAAGGCTAACAATAGTGGTACCTTTGTGCTTGCAACGTCTGGTTCATCGTATCCCTTTCAGTAGCTTTCAAACTGATTAATATTGAGATTATTTTGACTGAAATTGTGATATGATGAAATGATCATTTTTGCATTACAATTTTCATTTTTACTGTTAAAAAAATTATATTGTGATGATGTTTGTTGTTTGTGTATTTGTTGGGTTCTGTGCCAAACAAATATGTTTTTCTTTCATCTGAGGAGGATTTTTAGGCCAGGGTATCTCTGCAGAGTATTTTATTATAATGTCGTTTTCTCACACATTTCTCCTTTTTAAATATTGTGAAATATTGTGATTTTTTTCTGGTTCTGGTTTGGATACTGCACTTGACCATACTGAGATTTCTATCATTTTGCAATTAATTGTTTAGCCATATTTGTAAATCAGCCTTGAAGTGCAGTGTCTTTTTGGAGACTTTGTAAAATAAATCCACGATGATAAATTCAACACTGTTGTATCCTGTTGAGTCCACCTGTCAGGTGCAATAGCTCGATCCAGGATATTGTGGAGCAGGTCTCTGTTGTGGTTATAGCAGTCTCTGATTTCCTGTTGCTTAGCCAGTTCCATTTAGTCTACTACGTTCAGCCTCTAGTCCTCCTCTCCTCTTGGGGTGGTCACACAGTGTGCAGCTGTGCACCCGACTGGTCTGGCTGTGCATTGTTGATTGTCTCAAGGTCCGCTAGGCCTACTCTTTAAACCAAACTGCTTTTCCAAACCGAAAAAATAAACATGAAGGTTAAAAAAAAAGTTTGAAGCAGCTACCAGCCACAGCATCTGCATGCCATGGTTAAACATTTTACAGTACATCACCACAGTTCGGCATGATCAAAGGGGCTCCATACATATAAAACATGTCTGAGTCATCTTTCAATTATGATATAGAAGAGAAGGGGTTTCATCAGAACACTGGCAATAATAATATTGCTGCGATATGCAGATCATGTGCCATCCAATCTACTGCAGAATTTAATAGAAGTGTAAATTGACATATTGCTCATGAAGAGGAGAGTGCTGTGCTTCAATCATTGTCATACTATGGACACAATCACACACACACACACGGATGTCACATATTCACTGGTACAGTAAATCTAACCATACACACGCACAGAACCACACACTAGATTGTATGTCCATGTTCACACGCTCACACAGGTTTATGTGCATGCATTCACATGTGCACGCTAACACTTACCAACACACACACATAAAGACTATATGTGCTGAGTGACCCGTGGGTGAACTGAAGCTGATTGCAGTCATCTGTCTGTTAACTACATTTTCTATAGGAGAATGACATAGTGATTAATGAAAGATGGAGAGGGGGAGACTTTGAAAGAAAGTGGAGGATGGGAGACATAAAGAGACAGCCATAGACTGACTGAGAGAGGAAATAAAGAGTGAGAGAAGACAGGAACAGGATGAAAGAGGGGAAGAGAGACAAAGATAATCAGAGAGGCAGTCGTAGAGAGAGAAAGATGTAATCATGATGAGAAAAGGCGAGAAGAAAAAGAGATAATCATCCCACTTTCCACTTACAGCGTTAGATGCTGATTGGTTGAATGACCTCTGGGCCAACCCTCTCTCGGCGCTATTAGCAACAGGATGACTGATGGGGAAAATATAGTCCAAAGAGGGCCAAAAGAGTTTGGACCAGGAGATAGTGTTGCTGCTCCCTTATGGCCAACTCAGGCTCTCATTTTTTAAACTGCAGGTCAAGACCCAAACTGGGCTGGACTCTGTTATCCTCACATGACAGAGGTGCTAATATGCTTTAATGAGCCTTGGTCCCATGGTGACAGAGTACATGTACTCATTTTTGGCTCCCACATGACAGGAGTACTAGTATGTCGTAATGAGCCTGGCTCCCAGGGTAAGAGACTGCATTTGCTCAGTTTGGGTCCCCAAATGACATGAGCGCTAATATGTTTTAATGAGCCGGAGAGACAACATTTACTCATTAGAATCTCCACGTGAGAAGAGTTGTGGTATCATCTAATGAGCCTATAGGTCCCAAGGTGACAGACTGTTCAGTTTGGGTCCCCACATGCTATGTTTAAATAAGTCTGGCTCGCAGGTTTTATGTTTTTACATCTGAAGTGTTTCCCTGCTTTAATTTAGAGTGATTTAAGAATAATGAATGAAAATGTAGACTAAAAATATATTCCTAAATTACAAGCAGCCAAAAATGAGAAAATAGCAATTGCATGGTCTTCATGCTTTTCCATTTTTCCTGTGACAAGGAGAAAAGTGATCTCACCAGGCAACAGATGGTGAAGCACCTACTGCAATGCCACCATAACTGCCAGATGCAACCAGCAGAGATTTGCAAAGCTCCACCAACATTAGCTTTGCAACGTTGGTGGAGGGTCATTTTTAACATGACCTCCACATACACTGTACTTACTGTACTTAACTGAAAAAAAGATTTTAAACTGAAGCAGTCACGGATCACTTGAAGCCCCAAGCAGCCGGTTAAGAAGATTGAGAAGCCAGCTGTCCATGGCTGTATAAAACAGAACAGTGAAAACATAGAATTACCGCCCTGCAGTTAAGTTGCAGTCTACATCCATGTCTGTAATATATGTAGTAAAGACTTTGAAGGCACTTAATATGTAACTTGCCACTACATTGACCTGAATTTAACAAAAGACATTAAGTGTATTTTTTTGGCAAAATTAAAGCTACTACAATACATGTGTGATTCCATTGAATAATTTTTAGTGAGAAACATGCTGTCTTTTCTTAAAGACTATTTTACAGAGGAGGACAGAGGACTGATAGTGAGCTGAACATTATGATGTCACAGTGAATTTGACCTTTGACCATTTGGTTGTAAAATATTATCACCTTATCATTTTATCCTATTTGTGTGTAATTTTGTCATAATTAGCGTAAGAAATCTTAACCAATCTTATGGCCACAAATTTGTTTAGCGAGGCCACTATGACCTAGACCTTTGACCAAAATCTAATCGGGTCATCCTAAAGTCCAAGTGGTCATTGTGCCATGTTTGAAGAAACTGCCTTACGGTATTCTTGAGATATCATGTTGACAATAATGGCATGAGCTGAAAACATAATGCCTGTGGCCACGGCTGTCGCCAGCATGAAGCCATGAAGGAGGGTTTTATAAGGTTTTCAAAAATTGTCAATCATAGAGGTTCTCCAGCATACAGTCATGAATGTACACAAAAAAATTAGCAGTGGACAAGTTGCGCATCCGTTGATCATGCACACAGGCAAGCGATCACATGATCCCTTTCAGGAAAAGCTCATGTCAGAGTGAAGTGTTACAGTAAAGACACATCCTTCTATCTCAAGTAAGTTGAGAGTTCAGAAGAACACTGTTGCTAAAGTGAGTAGAGGTAAGTGGGGAGAGAGGGATCTGATTAGACAAGGAGCTGCGCTGCTGTTCTGGCAAAAGTGACAGGGTCATTTGACCTGTAGGGAGGCAGAGAGTGCAGACTGGATGTAGTTTTAATTTTGGTAAGTAGAACTGTCTCAAAATGTGTTACCTACACTATATTATTCTCACTGTGCTGAACCAGTTTCCTTTCTCAGCAGAGAATGGAGTTTTGTCCTTGTTCTGCTGCCCATGATTATACAGTATTTTGATTTAACTGAAATGGAAAATAAATTGGCAATAAATCCAAACAGACTGATTCAAACAGAGTTGACTATGACATTGTTCAGCCAGTCCCGCTTATGTTACATTACACTATCATTATCTACTGTATGTAATACACATGAATTTTGCTGTTTCATTTTTGTGTCATAGTCCTAAAAAACATGCACAGATATCATGCTTGTTATACAAAAACTGCCTCTTTTTTCAGTGTTTACTCGTCAGTTAGTGGGACAACCGAATTGTTTATAATAATAATAATAGATTTTATTTATAATGCACTTTACATTTGAAGACAAATATCAAAGTGCACAGTACAAACAACAATAAACAGAATAGCAATAAAATCGAACAGAACAAGTCAGTAAAAACAGTCAACAGATAAAATCAGCCACGAAAAGCTTTTCGAAAAAGGAAGGTTTTTAGTCCTTTTTTAAAAGCATCCACCGTCTGTGGAGCCCTGAGGTGGTCAGGGAGGGCGTTCCACAGACGGGGAGCAGCAGCCTCGAAGGCCCTGTCGCCCATGGTCTTGAGCCGAGCCCTGGGCGGGCGCAGACGGTGCAGTTGGCCTGACCGGGTTCTGGCTGAGGTATGTGGGTTGAGGAGTTCGGTGAGGTAGGTGGGGGCTGCACCGTACAGACAGTGATGAGTGTGAAGGAGGATTTTGAATTCGATGCGGAGGTGAACGGGGAGCCAGTGCAGAGTGCGAAGGATGGGGGTGATGTGCTCATGTTTAGCCACAGTGCTGACACTCCCCTAGTAAAGATTTAAGAAAGCAGTAGGCTATTTATATTCACACAACCTCTTATTTTGGGCCAATTTTTCAATCCTAGTTATTTTTGGTTAAAAATCGATGCATGATTGTTTAAGGTGGTTTTTAAATTGAAAGCCGTTTGCTGAGGCTTAACCAAACTGCTCATCCTCGGTCTGGGTCGAACAACACTGAAATAGCAGGTTTCATAAACTAAATACAGACCACGGCATCCTTGATTCTTGTTATATACAAATGAACAAAAATACTAAGGGTTAATGGACTTCATAATCAAGTCTAGCTGCACTCAACATACTTTTATAACATGGCATACGTTCATGCAGCCATTATGAGTGTAACTACATATAAGACTTGGAAGATGAAAGCTCTTCAAATGAACAAAACAGCCTGAAGGTGACAAATACAAGAGGAAAACTAAAGCTTACTGATGTCATAACTGTTCTGCCTGTTGTTGCAATTCAGTGTCAATCACACACCATTAACCATCACATAGGTGCTGTACTACTTTCGCTAAAGTAGTGTAAGTGTATTTTATAGTGGATGCCTGTTTTTTATTTGGATTTGCTGGCCCATATAGAGAATGCACATTTACGTTCTTTGTATTCATATATGCATATATGCAGAATAATTTACAATAATTTTAAACAAGTTTCCTTTCATGTCTTATGTTTTCCATGCATATTCTAATGATATGAGCATTTCAGCCAACTGTTTGATTTCCATTCCCAAGATCATGTAGTTTACATTTGAATTCAGTTCAACTGCTGCAGGAAATATTTCAGAAACTGGAAATCTTTGAGAGCATCAAAGCTGCCAGGGGACAGGCAGACACACAAACAACACACTCTGACTAAACGATAACAATGCAAAAACCAGATGCTGTAGAGATGTTCTTCACATCACTGACTCCGATTATGTTTATACCATTTAAACTCCCAACATCACAATTTAGGCTTTTTATGCATATTATTATGAATTTACACCAGTACTGATAGTTATCAAATTTAGTAATCTTTGGATAAAACTAAACTGACTGTGTCTAAAATGATTTGTGAAACATCAGAAAACTACTGTAAGAGAAAAACTATGATATAATATCAGGCTGTGTAGTACTATTAAGTTTGTATTCATAGCATATATTGCAAGACTAATATACTATTTCTTACTTTTTCTGCTTTTCTTGCTCTATTATGATCCTGAAAGAAAAAGATATTGAGGAGTAAGGAGCAACATAACTCAGTGAAAACAGAAAAGACCCACGAAATAAGACAAGACAGGAGCAAAGTAAAGAAGCAGACGTCTTCCCATGTCCTTAAATATTCTTACAACCCACAACAAGCTCTGGTGACCCCCTGGAGGGCCCGGCCTGCCAGGCTGAAAACCACAGATTCCACCCTACTGAGCTTCCTTTTTATGTGATAGTAAGTTACTTTGATCTCTGTATGTTTGTAAGTAACACCTTGTAGAGAGGGTCTGCACAAACACCATCATACTCGCAGATAGAGAAGCACGCACACACACATAAACACACACCTTGTAACAAGATTTATTGGCTGAAAAAGCTTGAGATGGGTTTTCAAATGTCCACACACACTCAAACACCCCTTACTGAGCATGTAATGTGAAAGAGCGTGAGGACTAGGCTTTAGTGCATGCACACTCTCACATACACACACTCATGCACTTGCCAAAGGAGAAGAAAGATGAGATACGGATACAATATTAAACTGTCGACATTTCGGACAAGAGACAACTTGGTTTTTCCTTTTCCTACCTTTTCCCTCTCTCAAACACACATACACAAAAAGTTAGATTCAGCTTTTTCCATTACGAAATTCATCTGATGCCAAAACCTTCTTTAAGTTGCTCCTTCTCTCTTTGTTCAGTAGACTTCTTTCTTCTCTCGGGATCTTCTTCATGGCTTATTTCACTGTTAATTATATGGAAATTTAAATTTAGGCTAGTCGACCAGTCTAAAAGTAAGAAAACCCTCTATGGTGGTAATTAATGTCATACAGGTTTGCCAAGTATGGTAAACAATAGCAGCACTAGTATCGGCACCCTGTTCTCCTTACAGGTGAATGTCTACCAGCTTATGCTGAATGTGGTCACACATTACTCCGGTTGAGTAGTTATATACCTGGTTATTTTGTGTCAGAAGTATGTAAGTTATTTTCAATGTAGGGGGAGTAGAGTCAGGTATCCGACAGGTGACCTGCAAAAACATTGTGAAATGGGTAAAAAAAATAACAGAAATTTATATAAATTCACTGGTGCAGGCATGGGTAACTGTAATATAACTCATGCAATGATATGTTTTTCCCTGGCGAAATCAAAAATGAAAATGACTGCACAACATTTTCAACATTTATATCCACTAATAAAGTAAGCCTAATCAGCCGCAGGCTTTTATTGTGAAAGCCTCCAACACAACCTTTGACCTCACATCCTGCCAAAAATCCCTGTTTGATCTGATAGCGATGAAGCTGATGACTAAAAGGCAAAATTAGCCAGTGGAGGACACCAAATTTTGGTCAATATATCGTCAAGGCCCAAGTTGGATGTTTAGGAGAAATATGGTGTGCTTAAAGACTGTGAGAATAACGTAGTGGCGTTACTGCTTGTAAAAAAACATAAAAGAAAGAAAAAGTATATTATAGTCCAGTACAGTCTAGTATTAGCTTCTGAGAACTGCAAGTGAGGCTCACTGTGGAAACACATTGACAGCTGCAGGAGCACTGGAGCTGTGCCAGTTGAGAACACAAACGAGTGACTGTGTATGTGTGTTTAATGTGCAGGTCGAGTGATATTAACAGTTCCAGCAGGTGTGGATTTGACTGAGAGATAATTGCGGATAATGGGTCGGTTCTGGGCGTGGGCGGGTTTGCAAAGCTGGACTTACGCAGGACTGTGAGAAGGGGTAGTCATTCATTTCTTGCAGACATTTGTAATTATAATTACACTGATTTAAGTGTGTCAAACTGTTAAAAGACCCTGCGCTCACTCAGGTGTTTTCTATTATTGTGGCTGATTAGACCACTACTCAATCTGAAGTTGAACTGAATCAAGATTCAGTTGGGCAAGTTCTCCAAACTACTTATACTAAAATACAATGACAAAAACGTGTAAGCTGTCACCCACAAGTACAATAAAACTCCCAGCAGAAAGAGGGAGATGCCAATCAAGCATAGACTGCAAACACCAACACACTTCAAAAAAATGGTCTAATTAAACAAAATAAACACCTAAGTGGGTGTATCGTGGGTCAGTAGCCACTCACAGGTAATAATTAAGATATAAGAATATATAATAATAATAGTAATAAACATGGGAAATAACAGGAATGTAGTTTTCAGGGTTTAGGAATTATAATCACTATAAATGCTCAGTGGTGGAAAAAAATCATATTTTCCTGAATACATTTCTTGTGTCATCAGACATATTTCTCAGGGCATTGTACTTGAAACTAATATCACTAGCACGTTACCATAACCACATAATTCATTGTGAGAAAGGATGGCACAGATAACAATTACTAAAATGTTCCTGTACACCAGAAAGTCGAATTAATGGTGAAAAAATTACTGCTATTACTGCTGCTGTCATGACTAATATTATTTCTGGCATGAAAGACCTTCTAAAAAGTCTTCAGTGAATTGTTCATTTTGTGTCTTTTTTAAACAGAATTCTTACTTACAAAAGCTGGTCAAACTTAGCAGCAACTTCTGAATCATGTGTCATTGAGCCACTTAAACCAATGATTTATATTCAGCTGTCTTGCAGATGTTGTTTTTGTACTTCAGTCATTATCTTATTAGCCAACAGTAAGTTTAAGAGAGACAGCCACAGGAACACAGAATGACACTGTGTGGGAGTGTTCAACAGACTGGTAGCAGTCAACACTTTTTATTCTTTCAAACATTTGTCAAGAATATACATGGATTTTACTGTTACAGTGCCATGGGCATCAACAGACAAATTCAGGTCAAAGAGTCAGAGGTGAGACATTTCATTTCTCTGTTTTTTAGAACCTATCAAAATTAATTACAGCAAGCAAAAATAATGTCTCCTTTGTGAAGAGCAGAGTCTGATTAACTAAGATAATCTTTATGAATACTGTATCAAACACAGGAAATTATTGTGGAATTAGAAATAAACACTTTTTGGACAGTGTACTGTACAGCACACATACAGTGGTGTTCAATTAGCCACGACCAATAAATTACAAATTGCAATTCATTCTTTTTAATACATTTTGAACCGATACAAATCTAAATCTCCAGAAATGCATCATACCAAATTTGTAGATCTTGATCACGTCTCGTATGCTTATTTTCAAGTACTCACTAATTTACTATGGCTGTCTATGAGTTGTATTGTTCTGCTAATGATTTAAAACCGATTAACTTGATTTCATCTGAAAAATAGCTTTCATTTAATTGTAATGATGTGAGAAGAGCAGTTCAGTGAAAAATTATTCTAAACCATCTGAGCTCCAAAATACAGCTAAAGCTGTGCAGTGGCAGTACAACGCACACTGGACAGATTTTCACAGATCAAGTCATTTTCATCCAAAGTAAGGCCAGGCCGACCTAGCGCCATATGAGCAGTTAATGCAGCAGGGCATAAAGCCCACAGTCAAATACAGCGGAAATATTCAGGTGTGGGGACATTTCGCCTTTTCAGGAACTAGTGACTCACACTGGATGAACTACACACTGACCAAAGAGAAGTACCACTCTATTCGTCGGAGGCATGCCATCCGTTCTGACTTGAAATTGTGTGGAAAAGGATTCATTTTCCAGTTGGACAATAGTTCTAAAAACGCAGGGACGCTGTGCCAGGTCTGTTTGAAGTCCAGGGAAGAGTGCTGACGTGCATGCCTTTCCCTTCACAGTCACCAGACGTCAGCCTCACCCAACATCTTTGGGAATATTTGAAAAGGCAAAAGGTGAAAGCTACTGTAACATCACAAGACTCTCGCTGAGATGTGCTCAGAGACTGCTTGCATAATGTGGATTCTCATATTTTTCAAAAAGTTGTAGAATCAATGCCCGTCAGAGTGCAAGCTGTGATAAAGGCAGACACTGGACTCATCAAATATTTAGAGTTTTTTTTGTTTTTGACTTTTATTATATACTCCAAAAAGGTACATAATTACTAAAACCCTATGTAACTGCATATAAGAAATATTTGCTTAAATCGTATATTATATCATTCACGATATGTTATTACATTTCTTTTCATGATGACGATAAAGATGGAGTTAGTTCCAAAAAGGGAAGTGATTTGGTTACAAAAGATCACATGTACAATAAACCACAGTAACATGTAAGAAACATCCAGTCAGAATTTTTTACATGTGGAAAGCTTGTGTAGTTTGTGTAATGTAACTGGTGTAATGGTGACCTAAAACTTGACATTCACACGTGAAGCTGATAGGCGGAGAGACAGCCCTCATTTGCTCATTTCTTCATGTCAGCTTTATGCATAAGCAGTGTTTGGAAACAGATGTACCTTGTGCAAAAACAAAATGCAGAGAAGAAGTGAAACATGCTGTTCAAGCTCTCAATCTGCGCTGCCCAGTATAGTATTAACAAATAGAAAACGTAATGATGTGGAATTTAGATGAAAACTTGATCAGTGATGCAAATCCGATACCCGATGAATGCCTCACATCAATATCGAGCCCTGATAACACTATTGGATAGGATCAGTCCAAACTTTAAAAAAGGGTTTATTCATGTCTGAAATTTGCAGCAGGTGAAAATGTAAAGTCAACATACTGATACTGACTGATGACAAGAATGTCATTTCCAGCAAAAGTGGCTGAGGAAAGTGTTCAAAAGCCACAAATTGAGCATCTGCTGTTTCTGCATGTGTCCTTCCTCGTCTTTTTTGTCTGCGCAGAGTGGAACTAGACTAGTGAATCTGAACTCATTTGTGAATCAACATTCAAGTCCATTCTCAGCCATCCCCATAATGATACACAGCTCGGCACCTCACTGTCGTGCTTTTAATGAGACACAGAGACACTAGTTTGGAGACTCTCGACATGGTAAGTACCTGGCGTGTGTGTTAACCTGCAGAGACACGCAAGACTTCGGCTGCAAAGCCTGCATGTTTCAGCAGGACACACACACACACACACATATGAACATCCAGACAGTTTGATATGATTCATGCACGGATATTTTGGCTTGTTTGCATTCCACTGGGGCTTCTTGACATGAACAATATATTCACAAACCCACACACACTCACACATAGAGAAATAAATGCAGAAAAGAATGACACTGGAGCATTGGGACCGATTCACTGGGCATTTCCCATGTGACAGTCTTGTCAGCAGTGCATAGTACCATAGTCAATGTAAATTGCTCATGCATACATCCAACATAACCACACATAAACAAGCCTATTGCACTTGACAGACTTGTACGAGTGAGTTTGCATTCAATCTTATAATTTTTCATGTGGGACGCATGTTTCAACACTCATCACATTGCAGAGTTGACAAGTTCTGTATTTTCATGTATTAGTCATGCTGCAGTCCCTCGTGGTTTAACGTTTACATTTGAACAGATGAATCAGTTAAAATGTATTTGCAAAAATATGTCACAAGTAATATGGGCCAGCCAGGACTTGTTTTAACAAGCTGTTGAGAATAAATGTGAACATTAAGTTACTGTAAAGAGATAGGCGGATGGATACGGATAATTAGATAAAACCTTAGCACTTTATTTGAAGGAGTGTACATTAGGGCTGCAACTTATGAATATGTCTCATAACAGGCAAGGTCAAAATGAACCATATATGACAGTATAATGTAATGTTGACACATTAAGTCAAACACATTTTTTAAGTTTGATCGTTTCAAGTTGTCATAACAAAGACATTGACAGGTCATGTTGTCTTCGTTAATGTGTTACCATAACAAAGACATTTTTGTCCTGGTAAATGTCAAGTTGTTATAACTAAGACATTTTGTTTTGGTGAATGTCAATCTGTCATAACAAAGACATGTTAATGTCAACTTTGCATTAAAAATGACATAACTGACAGAATGACACAATTACAGCAGTCAGAAACATTCATAAAGTTGCCTTCATGGTCATGACAGGTGGCATGACATAGTAATGACAGTGTCATGCCAGTCTTATGTGCATCCTTTTAAATAAAGTATTACCAGACAAAGTTATTAACCATTAGATTAGTCAAGCAAAAAGAAAATTGCCAACAATTTCTATAGTTGCCTCATTGTTTAAAAAACAATAATGTGACAATTTATTGTTTTCATATGTTTTATATCATTGTAAATTGAGTATCTTTGTGTTTAAGACTGTTGGTCAGACACAAAAAGCAATTTGAAGATGTCCTTAGTCCATGACCTTAGTTTATGATTGGGATTTTTCTATTTTTTCTGATACGCTACAGTCTAAATACAATAGAATAAAAACAATCAACAGACAGAAAGACAGAGCTGAAGGAATGCGGTATATTGTACAATGAATCATCTATTATTAACTTGCCTGCGTCTTTGTGATAGCATGTGTATTGTCTATGATTCCATGTGATTTCATCTTAAGAACCAGACCAATCTATAATTCACATGATGATGCCTTGGGATGATATGTTCCCTGAGGCACAATTCTCAGTTTTTTAAGCTAGCGGATGACCTCAGGCCTTGATCCAATATTGATAGAACCTATGATTATGTTGTATTGGAAAGGTTCCAGATGCATTATTCAGGACCACAGGATCAGCTTGCTGTCACTTCAAACAACTGAATGAATGTAAATAGGGGCTTGAGAAGGCATCAACAAAGATTTCACGTCTGCAAGAATCCTATGGTACAGACTGCATGCTGTGGGGTCTTGCATATATGTAATCTACTGTGTTTATATACATTATTCACTCATGTCTGCTTTGTGTTGTGAGTTACATTGTAATGTGTTGCAAGTGTTTGAGTCATTCAAACTTTCCTGTAGGCGAGACAGTAAAGACACTTCATCTTCATCTTATAACGTGATTGCCACGAGTCACTGTTGCAAATGGTAAGGACGCTATTTTTTTAAAAATTATGATAAGTTAATGGTGACGCTCTTAACATTATATAATAAAAAGAAATACTGATTATAATAATATTGATAATTTAGTATTTTTTACACTGTAAAAAAAAGCTGTGAAAACTCAATTTCAAAGCAACGAGCCTCATTAGATTTTTGAGTTTTGAATCAAACTTAAACTCCTAAGGTTTGAAATAAACTAAACAAAGTTTTGACAACCTTTTATCTTTGTTGAGATGATTTACTTTTCTTCTTGAAAAGTAAACTTGAATCCTAAAGTTGTCAAACCTGATTGGTTATTATTGTGGGGCTTGAAAATTAATGCAACTGAAAATATTGAATTATCAACCATTATTTCTAAAGATTAAAGTTTATTTTAAAAGTAAAAATAAATTATCTAAACAATTATCTATTAGTTGGCAAACCCTTTTCAAAACTGAGTTGGGCTCAGAATTAAAAAAATCTATTGAAGTAAGTTGCCTTGTAATTTAGAATTTTCTCATTTTCTTTTGTTTTTACAGTGTATATATGTTCCAAAGACTGTCTGTGTGTTGTGGAGAGTGAAAAATAACTATTACATACTATTTGTGTTGTTCACAACAAAGCCTTTGCAGAGAGAAATTACATTTTTCAATAGAATGTGCACCCCAGCAGTACCGAATTGGACCTGTAACAACATTGTTTTACACATTACCAAGAGAAAATAGCCTATTTTGTATCAAATTACTGTCTGTAGTTTACGAGAATCTGATATTTTATTCAGCTAAAAGACGCAGCTTCACAGGTAAACTGCAATACGGTCAGTGTTGCATTTATTCCACTTGAATTCAGAGCAAATCCAATCATCTGCAATTTAAACACAGGCCATATTACTGCATTCAAGCTTGTTTCAGATTTTTGCCAAACATTATGATCAAATACAGGCAGACACACGCACAAACGCACACACACAGGCACACAATCACTCCTTGTCAGCTTTCAGTCAGCACTCAAAATAAATAGCTAGCCCCATCTCCTCTTTCTCTAACACACACACACACACACACACACGCACGCACGCACGCACACACACACTCAAGAGTGTAATAGATTTCCCCATCACCACTGCAGAAAATTGTCTATGGATGTACACGCACATCCTTGATACATGATTATTAAACAACAAATAGCAGACAGAGAGGTAGTGGAAATCATTTGGTAAGCAACAGAGAGAGGGGGCTGGAGAATGGGAGAAATGGAGACGAGGAGGAGATGATTATGAGGTTGTATTGGCAAATGGATATTGCGCAAATCATTCAGTAAATGACAGAAAGATAGCGTAATATTTACCAAATGGTTGAATGAAAGATATACTGAATTATTCAACAAATGGTCTGGAGATGCAGAGCGAAAGAGCAGGGTGATGGGATAAAGACAGAGAGAGGGAGGAGAGGACAGAGCAATTTACCAAATGGTCAATGGGACACACGACAGATATTGTTGTCGCCTTGTCAAAACCCAGAGGAGGGAGGACAGGAGAGGAGAGGAGAGAGGAGAAAGGTAGGAGAGAGGGGAGGAGGTGTGAGAAGAGGAGACGAGATGGTAATTGGGCCTTCATGACTGTCACTAAAGGCAAATAACCATAGCCATAATCACACCACACACTTAGAGATAAAATGTGTGTGTGATGGTGTCCCTGGGTGTGTGTGTGTGTGTGTGTCTGAAGCATATTATTTGCAACCCGTTTATCAATTACAGTTTCTGCTGCATCATCAAAAGAGTCTTGAATGGTTTCTTTGTCCTTTCAACATGTCTTTGTGCGTGTCTGTGTGCGTGTGTGCGCACACGCAAGTGAATATCTGCAGCGGAGTATCACCTCCATACTTTCCTATTTACCACTTATAGCGTCTGTGAAGTGAAGTGAATATTTACCTTGAGAAAGAATGAACCATGAGAAACTGCTGCTCAGGAAAGTGAAGCCACTAAAACACACACAAGTATTCATGTGTGGAGTTATGTACACACACACACACACACACACACACACACACACACACACACACACACACACACACACACACACTTACAGATAAAGAACATGAGAGCTGGGTAAGATGTCTAAATCTCACTCATTAATAGAAACTTCTAAGTCAATATGAAAAGATGATTGATGAGATGAGTGATTTGAGTGAAGTAGATATGGATGAATTGGCACTCAATGATTTTATATCAAAACTGTGATATTAACAGTAAGATGTTCAAACTGCAACAGGCAGAATTTCAACAAATTTGTAGAAACCAGATAAATTTGTGATTATACTTGGTACAAGCATATCTTGCTTAAGTATATGTAGAGCACAATTAGATATTCAAAGTGATACTCCACTTTACATGATAACCCACTCAGTATGTACTCACCACTATGCCGATGTGATGATGGGTGAAGGTCCTTCAGTTCACAAAACAATCCTGGAGTTTTAGGAGAAACAGGGCATAAACGGGCGTCGATCTCGCGAGACTCCAGCATGTGCGTCCATTAAGATATATACGAAGTCTCGCAAGATCGATGCCATGTTTACATCCTACTGGCTAAATGCTACAGCTGACATTTCGGCTAAAAACATGGCGTAAATGGCGTCTTTTGCGGTGAATTTTTAATGTTGTGGCTCGCAGACACTTGGATTACACCACACAAGCAGGATGGAGATGTTTTGTGTTTGTTTTGTGTGCTATTTTTAACGTTTTATCCGTGGTCATCATTCACTGCCATTGTACTGGATGAGGCTGCTACCCTGTTTCTCCTAAAACTCCAGGATTGTTTTGTGA
>JAJHUR010072620.1:0-26104 GCA_027495735.1 Lutjanus campechanus | reverse complement strand
CTGTGACACAGTGGGCCAGTCTGACCTTATAAAAACGTTCATACCCTGCTGGACGATGTTAAAATAATAAGGAAAAATGCTCAGTAAATAACCCTCTCCTTTAATTGGCTGTTAGAAGCTGCTCTGATTTCTGTAATTAAAAAGTTTGAGCAGTTTATTCTCCTTTATGGCACTCTTTTGGCTCATAAAATTGCAATTAGAAAATCTATCCATTACTCCCTTACATTTTCTTGGTGCTAATTGGTGCCCATTTTAGAATTAATGGGATTATGATGAAGTTGTGGGAAGAATGCTATTTTTCTTTATTTCTTTTTAAAAATCCGGGCATTTAATGTTAACGACAGTTTCTTACATCATCACAGTAAATGTCAGATTTAATACTGATCATCTGGTAGTGTAAAAAGAACACATTTTGTGTAGATGAGTGCAGATACTATATATGCTCTTTGTGCTCTGTATGTGTGTGTGAAAATCTCTTATCTAGTGATCATTTTAAACGCTGTGGATTTTAATGTTAGGAAACCTACTGTATATTCTGTAGCTTTTTATTTTTTCATACGGCACTCGTACTTTCAGAGGGTATTTCTGCGGCATTTTCAACAACATCAAATACACTACAAAGGAACTCATGAACTCGGTTTGTGACCTCACATTTTACATGAGAATGAGAACCGGCTTTTATTGGCCAAGTACTTGTACACATGCAAGGAATTTGACTCTGGTTTTCTATTGCTGTCAGTGCACTTACAGATATGAATAGACATAGAGGAACAAGGACAAGGCTAAACAAATAAAGGTGAAGAGTAGACAGGGCTGTTGTGCACAAGGATGTAGAAAAAAATAACTTCACATATAAATATATACTGTATATGAAGCACAAGCAACACCATAAATAAAACCTGCACACAAGTCAAGTATTTGTAAGTTGTAAACATGACAAATGGCGCAGAAGAAGTAGATACACTGTATATGGGATGGATGATCATGTACACAACATGTCTATATGCAATATAAACAGTGTGCAGGATTCATATTAAACGTGATATATTGCACAATGATGTGCACAGGTTAAAAACAGGGTGGCGCATTTAAACTGTAAAAATGTAATGTTTAAAATATATACATGCATGTATTAATATCCACAGATGATCACAGACATTTTTCTTTTAACGTTGTGTAGCTTTCATTTTGTATGTGTTTTAACATTGACATTTCTGACCTTGAAATCTTAAAAAAAAAGATTATTAATTAAAAACACTGCAGCTCTCTTCTGTAAATGAAGAAAATGAAAATAATCATTCCTTCAGGTGAGCTTACCTGATGGCATTTGCTTCTAAAACACATCAAAATTGATACATAAAAAAAAAAAGGAAGGCTCAGGTTTATCATAACGAATAATCATTTTTTAACATCTGCGTTTCGACTGACCAGATGGCAAAAAGAAAAGTATTCCACATGGTTGATTAGATATACGTTTTATAATAACAGCTCTGCAGTGAGTGAAACATTAAGAATATTTCCTTGTTTTAGTTCTTGGGGCTTCCTAATGAGGTCGACATGAGTTATTTTTGTTTATTGGCAATAGTCCTGCATCTCTTTTTTTCTTTTCTTTTCTTTTTTTTTTTTTAAAGAAAATTATTTATTTTTGCTCAGATGCCGCAGTGTCTTTGAAGGCATGGCAGGGTATTATTTCATGTGCAGCGAACACCAGAGCCTCAAGTAATTCCAAATGAAGAGACAACACATTTATGGTAATGATTTATTGTGACACAGGCTGTGTCTGAAACAGTTTCTGAAAACAATAAATAATAAATGGGGGAATAGCATTTTTTCTTAAATTTTTTATATGTGTAGACACTTTATTTATTTATTTTTTTACGTATTTGTTTTGGGGTTAAATGTCTAATCAAAGTAGGTCATCTTAAAAATCTCTTTATTAGAAAATCTAGTTTGAGCTGCAGTGTGATTTTAAAAGGAAGAAAATGCTTTTGAGCATCTTGATAAGTTGATGAGTGTTAAGTAGCTTGGGAGGACATTGTTAAGGCTTTAATTTAACAATTACCTCCTCCCCTTCCACCCTGCTCTTAGGTTAAGTGTTTTTTTAAGTAGCCCCGCTCTCGGCCATTAACCCGCGTTGTTGCTTGGTTTGTTAACTTTACAACTCCTGTCATTCACAGGGCAGACATTTTCGCTGAGGCAACTTGGGATCTGCGAGCCACCGGCCCGCAGAGGTTTGGCGCTCTGCCCTGAGACGGGCCTCTCCCACCCGCTCAGCAGCTACTCCCGAGGACCGGTCGCTACAGAAAACCATGAACCTGTATCACCGGAACGTACCATGACTCTTTGGGGGACGGGGGCAAAGTCTGGGCAGAATTCCTGCCTCTCCAGCCGCTCTAACTCTGCGCTGACGCTCACTGACACGGAAATGGACAATAAATCGGACAATGAGATGGGTGAGTAGGGCACACTTTTCGTTCTTTCATCTTTAAAAAAAAACAAACAAAAAAAACGCGTTTGTTTTGCGGCTCGTGCTTTCATCGCCTTTCAAAAGGGGGTGGGAGAAATCACTGTGTGGAAAAAGCAGCAGCAGCAGCAGTTGTTGCAGGTTGGATTATGGCTGGCTCTGGAGACAAGGAGCTGATTGGTGGAAGGAAGTGGAGGCGCGATTGGTGGGGCTGGTATCTGGAGAGGCGTCTGCAGCTGCCTTTCTTTCGGATCAAAGGCGTGATTCCTTCGCCGCATGCGGAAAAGAATTTGGCCTTCCGATTGAGTAGTTGCTAGTCACCTGGTCCTTCTCTGCAGGAAGCAGAGGAGTTTGATAAAGTTTCCCCATGGGCCAGCGTATAATCAAAGATAGCTTTGTGTGCCTCAGTCTGAGATTTTGCTTAGAAATTCTGCAGTGGTTGACTGGGCATGCACAATGACTGATTAAATGGGTACAATGGTTTGAAGTGCAAATTTGCTCACTCTGGAAACCTGAGACGGAGTACTGAGGTTGTCTGTTTGAAGAGGGCAGGTCTTTGTTGCGTCAAATGGAGGCGATGCATTATCGGTCGCGTGTATTGTTGTTGGATTTACTCAATTTTTGTTTGTTTTTCACCATTATTTCCTGATAGGGATGCATGATATGGTTCAAAAAAATCATGTTGCAATTAGAGATGCAGCAGTTATTTAAGCATAAATAATAATAACTGTTCTACGACTCGATTGATCGGTTTGAGCGATTTTATAAAAGAAAAAAAAGTCAGTTCTCTGATTCAAGCTTCTTAAATGTGAATATCCTCTGGTTTCTGCACTCCTGAGCAAAACAAGACATTTCAGGACATCGCCTTGGGCTGTGTGAAACGCTGGTCAGGGTTCAACATTAATGTGTTCTTTTTTTTCTGAAATCTGCTTCCCTGGAGTCCATTTTTTTACTTGCCTCTGTAAAAAATGTCTTTTTTAAATTATTTATTAGCAGTTATCAAATAACAACAATGACCAAATTTAATTGTCATGCTTAATTCAGGACTGCAGAGTCTATGAAATGTCACAAAGTGGTGGGAAAATGTCCTCCCAGTTCTTCTGATGTCTTTAAATGTCAGTGCAAAACCAAGCCTCTTCAGTTTAATATGAAAAATAAACAGAGAGAAGCATGAAATCTTCATATTAGGGACTGAAAACAGCATCTTCTGCCATTTTTGCATGAAAAATCACTTTTAACATGAATTGATTATCAGAAAAATGGTTAATTCTTTTTTTTTTTTAACCACTTGCCTGGTCGGGCAAGTGAATTAAAAGATTTACTAGCCATACATGGCATTTTACTTGCTATAGGCAAGCAGGCAGTCCTTGTTGTTGAGCTCTGAAATGTGAATATGTTCTAGTTTCTTTACTCCTTTGTGACAGTAAACTGAATATCTTTGGACTGTTGGCAAAACAGGACGTCATCTTGGGTTTTGGCAAACACTGATCACTCATTTCTCACCATTTTCTGACATTTTATAAACCAAACAACGGTTAATAGAGAAAACAATCAACTGATAAACCAATAATCAAAATGACTGTTAGTTGCAGCCAAATTAAATTATGATTGTTTTGACAGATGCCGATTAATTGTGCAGCCCTACTTCTGAATAAGGTTAGTTTGCAGTTTGAAACTCCTTCATATCTCTTGCAATACACTTTAAAGGTATAGTTCAACCCCCCCTCCAAAATCAAAAATACATATTTTGCCTCTTACCTGTAGTGTTATTTATCAGGACTGGGCAATATATCTATATAATATCTGTATCTGAAATTAGACGATATATCGTCTTAGACTTTGGATATCTTCATATCCTCAAATGTTACGCATGTTGTCTTTTCCTGGTGTTAAAGGCTGCATCATATCCACATTAATGATGATTATTCATCAAAAATCTAATTGTGTTTATAATTTTGTGAAAGCACCAATAATCACTCCTACAATACTGCCACATCAAGGCATTTGGTCAAAGTTATTGTAATATTTAAAAAATGTATGTCAAGATATTTATCATATATCGTGAAATAGTCTAAAAATATTGAGATATTATTTATAAGTCATATCACCAAGCCCTTACTATTCTATTTCTGTTCTATCTGTCTGTCTATCCTGTATCTCTACACTACATCAGCTGTAGGGCTCAGCCGTATGGGATTCAATAACACTAGTTTGTGGTGCTCAAGCACCCCCCCCCCAAAAAAAAACAAAAAACAAAATAAACTTTCAAAATCTCAACAACAATGTCTCTTTCCAGATATCATGACCCAGTTGCTCAAAATAATCCACAGACCTTGCTGTGAGCAGTTTCAAGCAGGAACTACTTTCTTTCTGCTGTAGAATCTACCGGAACTACTTTCTTTGTAATAGAAAGAAACTGCTGGAAAAATATGCATTCTTTGATTATTGAGGTGAACTGTCCCTTTAAATCAGCATTTAGTTGTTTTTTCCATCAGTGTTTATTCTTCCTGCTGTTTTTTTTAATTGAAATACATCAAGTCTTTTCAGTCTATATGCTTTAAGTGAGTAATATTTTCCCTCCATCATTGAATTTATCCTCTCGGCTTCATATGTTTTAGTGTAAATCTTCAAAATTTCTTTTCTAGTGTTGAGTGCTCCTGCCATCGCACATCATTCATCATCATCATAGTGTGAGCCATCACCATTACAACACATTCAATGTAAAGCTCTAATTATTTCAAGAAACCGATGATCTTAAAGAGTGGCAGGCAGTTAAAATAATTAGGCTTGATTACACTTTCCTGGCAAGAACATTAAAGAGAGGGTATTAAAGAAAAAACGGAAAGTATCTTATGTTCATGTGCTATCAATTTTTATTCTGAAAACATTGGCTACAGTCTGACATTTGAGACAAGTCATTTTCTTAATGGCGGTATTCATCATGGCGAGCTTGTCTCCAGGGGGGGAGCTGAGTAAGTCTTTTTACCTTTTCAAAATGCCATCAGAATTCAAACCCATGTATTTGTTCCAGTGTCTGGCCTTTGCTTTGGCCCGATACACTGTATACATTTATGACTCACTAAAAGCTCAGCCTAACCACAGAGGTGCCGGTAAACATAACCCTCGCCTCCTTAGCGCTCGACTCCAGGCATATTTCTTGCTGTACATGCCAAGCACAAAATCATATCGCCACTCATTGCTCTCCATTCTGCAAGACAACGCTGAGACTAGCTTCAATGGGTTCTCTATTGAGCTTCGATTGCACCTACTCTCCACCGCTTCAACTGTATTAGCACTCACACACACACATACAGCACACACACACACACACCACCCTGCACCCCTTTGGCTTACCTCCTCTGGAGTTCCTTTTTGGAAACGTCTCAAGAAGCTGCTGCTGATTGGCTCCAGTTTGCACCATGTCCCACTGAGACGCTATCTAACTCACTATTGTCTCAATTAGTTTCATTATGGGGAAAATAAACAATACCTCCTAGATCTTTATCCCAGGTGCCATGGCTTTTAATGTTACAAAAAGCAAAGGCACCAAAAAAACTAATATATTTAAACCTACTACAAGGAGTTTTTAAAGGGACAGTTCACCCCAAAATCAAACATATTTTAATTCTGGCCTGGCCTGTTTATTTATTTAGATTTTTTGGTGCAGCTTGCAGAACTACTGCAGAACTCTGCAACTCACACCAAAACATTCTACATGAATAAATAAAGTTTCCCCATGCAGGCTGGGGGGAAAAATATTTATATTTGATTTTGAACTGTCCCTTTAACTTTAAGAAAAAATAGATTTTCATAAGTATCGTGATTGTTTTTATTCCCGTCACTAAATAGATTTTTTGATCGTTGAATCGATATTTTTGAATATCTATTTAAATAACAAGCACTTGGTCTGTTAGCTTGATGCTAATATATAAGGGAATTCCCATTAACATGCTGACAGAAATTAGCAACATGATCGCGGTACTTCTATTGTAACAAACTGATCCGCTTTACTTCACATTATCATGAAATGACGTGTGCTCATACTTTCAAGCATGTATTTCCCATGCTCTGTGATTTCAAGCACAAGTAGCTACAGCAGCCTTTAAGGGTCAAAACTAAGGGTCAAAGCATTTGCATGACAGGAGAGGGGGACATGTACATATATATTTATATTTATATTTTATATTTTCACCACTTAATTCAGCAGTTTACTGCAAAAAGTACTTTGCCACTCTTATATGCAGTGTAGCGATGATCCAGCTGAAATAAAACTCAATGACTGACATGTGATGTGCATTGTTTCTGGAAGTATAAACCGTGATAAAAGTGTAATATTCAATGTTCTTCCATGGTGTAGTGTTAAAAAAGCAAACACAAGTTGCAGTAAACTGTAATATCGAAGCGCGACACTTGTAGAATCACAATACATGTTGAATCGGCACTCAAGTATCGCGATAGTATCGAATCGTGGGGTTAAGTGAATCGTCCCAGCCCTGTTTTTAACTGTTTATCAAAAAGTCTCGATTTATTGCTGGTACCTCATCATGACCTGCATAAGTTAGCGAGATCCGCGAGATTATTGGCTGTTCCTGTTGTTATTCTGAATGGCTGCCACCAGGTCAGATTCTCCAGGGAATCAGATGAAAGTAAAGTTACAGTGAGTTGTACTTCGTCCACTGAAAATGAGGCAGGAGGATATTTTTCTTTCAATAATTTTATTTTTGTGGTTATTACAGTGGAAAGAAAACGCTTTTGTTCACATGGGTCTCCAAAATCTTTTCATTTTAATATGCTAAAACTGCCCTGTTGGAAGAACAATGTGAGTCGTGGTGTAATTTAAAATTCCAACCCCCTTTTTTTTTTGTTAAACTATTTTGGGAGCTAAAGTGCTTTTTCATCATCCAGATTTTGAGCCTGAGTCAAAGAAAACCCTTGCCACTGTTCCACCTCTATAGATCTTGATCTTTTTTTTTTTTTTTTTTTTTTTTTTTTTTTTTGTCAGGAGGCATTGCACTTTTGACTTTCACTATTTAATGAAGCAGCTAAGAGAAATGACCCATCCAAAGGTTTCCATCAACTGAATATGCATGCAGAAGCTCCGACAAGGGGCCGTTCAGCCCCACTTATTCATAAATGAACTCAATATTTCATTCTAATTTGCTCTGTTCTACAGAGTGTTCGACACAGACAAGTACCAAAGCCTCAGCACATTCACGGAGCGCCGCATCTGCGAATGTTAACCTCCTTGATCCGAGGGAAAGAGGTCCACCTTTTAAAGATGAAACCGGAGTGGTCATCTTGTCCATCTGCAGCTTTTAAATGATCCACTGAGTGCAGCCACAGAGAGAGAATAAAAAGCACCTGTTCTCTGAAGTAAAGCCTTTTCATATTAGCGCCAATAACGTTTCTTGAAGTCTGTTTTTCAATTTCTGTGGAAAAGAGGGGATCCAATTAAGTATTGTGCTGTCATGTGTCAACTAAAATTGTTTGACATCCACATTTATGCTTCTCTTGCGTCATAATAATTATGCATTTTTAAAAAAAAAAACCGAGCCACTAATTGCACTTTGTGGCACTCAACATAACAGCTTCTATCAGTCATAACGGATTATTTATGACACAACATGAAGTTGTTAGATTTTTTTTTTTTTTTGATGGGAATAGGAGGAAAAAAGAGAGAAGAAAAAGATCTGTTAAGCAGCTTTTATTGATTTTACACTTAACTTAATCCCCTGCCACTGACGGAATCCCTTGAAAACAAAATCAATTGATTAAAGCATCAGCTTTATTGGGTTTCTAGTTGTAAGAATGGCCATGTGATCCCTAAAGCAGTTCATGCATATCTCAGTAGATGACACCATCCTGTTTACATATCGAGTACAGTGGAAACCTCCCATAGTGAGCACGTGTGTTCACATCAAATTGATCAATAAGCACATGGTTATTATAATTTCTTTTCTTTCTTTTCATTTTTCATGCAGATTACCATCTAATTGACATTTGTATGTTCATCACATGAATGTGATGTGATGTAATGAATATAGATTTTATCTTACGGTAGTTTCGCCTCATTGGCTCGTCGTTGGCGGTTCTCTACCTTCGAGGAGACTGTTTATATTTATATTCCCGTCATGATTTTCATGTGTACACAGCACTGGCCTCAGGTAGCCAGCTGGAAGCAGAGGGGTTACCATGAGGCAAATCATCAGGGGAGTAAAGAAACAGAAATCAGAATTATCGTACTTTCACACATCTTTTTCCTATATGTTGCCATGTCTGAAAAAGCAACTGCTTGTTTCTATAAGCAAATTATCTAAGCATCACTTGAATAGAAGTGATTCTGTTCTAGGCTTTTTGATCCGGTTCATCACTGTAACTATGCTGTGTCACTGTAAACAGTGTACTGGAGTTGTTACCATACCAACATTTTACCAACAGTAGAATAATAGTATAAAAAGAGAGAATTCTTGCCTTGGCTGGACAATGAACTCTATTCTGTTCTGTTTTGATTTGATACCTCTTTCAATATAACGGTTAAAAAAAAAAAAACACTCCTGGGCACATAAAAATAGGATATTCTTTTCTCTTTTTCTTTTCTTTTAGATCTACAACCTGCACACTGTGCTGGTGCAGAAAAAAGTCACTGAACATCATGTGGTTTTGCTCCAAGCCAAATAAAGGACAAGGATAGTAAAGACTGAACTGAACTGTGTGAATGAGCACGTACAAGTTTCTTTTTATAGCTTAGTTATTTTCAATACTACGGATATTGCACAGTTTTAAACATGTGGTATTGGAAAAAGCATTGTATAGCATAGTATTGATACCTTTGACGAGGGCCTGACTGACACTGGATTATTGGGACTCAAACTGAAAATAGGGAGTGAAAGAAATTCCATTATCAGCAGATTGAAGATTGATATAATCGCTGGTAAGGTATGCTGTAATGTCATATAAGTGAGTTTTTTTGTTTTGTTTTGTCTTTTTTTCCTTTGGGCACACACTGGACCCTGCATGTAGGAGCCTCTTCAATGTGATTATGGAAATTGAAGCTCACTTTGATCTATTTTTGATTCTTCTTAAAAAAAAATGAAGCACGCAGTATTTCTAATTTCACATATTTTGCAATCATCATTTTACTTTTATATCATTATATCTCTGTGCTTACACTTGTCCATAAATTAAAAATATATATATACATATATATTAAAAAAAGATAACTAACTATGCTGGTTCTCCTCATGCAGAAATGATTTAATATCACCTCCACATACCTGATGGTGATGGCTCACACACAGACATGCATCCATGTGCTCACTTCCTGTCTCGTGTTACATTAGTGCTGTGACATGTACCAGCTGTATAGTGTTAGAAACTGTCTGTAGGGAGTGTGACTCTGCTATAAGTGGCACTCTGAGAAAAAAGAAGGAAATGTTTGCACTCAGCAGTTGAGGTGAGATAGAATGGAGCTATAAATAAAGTTTTTTTCAGTCATAATTTTACAAGCACTTTAACTGCTGAAGATTAGGAGGGGGAAAAAAAAGTTATAAAGCCCCATTCCCACAGCAACATTATTATACCGTAACTTCATGTAATTAATTAATTAAATCAGCATTATGTGAAATTAAAATTTATATGGAGTAATGAAATCACTGGTGCCCAAATTAGTTTTATAGAATTTTTTTTATTTTTTTTTATCATTCCTAACCTTTATAATTTAGCCAATTCTTTGGAGAAAAAGCCTTTAAAATGTTCCTTTATTGTTGGTGACAGAAGGAGGAGAGGAATGCACTTAAGAGCTGCTTTTCAAACGCTAATCAAAGATGGAAATAAGTAGACAGGGAGCTGGTTTTCTAAGGTGACCTCGGGCTTTGCTGAAGAATTATTTGTGGTGGAAATTGAATTTAAAGATTTTTTTCTTTCTTTTCTTTCAGTCTCTAAACAGGCAAGCTATTGTCTGCGACGTGTGGAAACTGCTTAAAATTAAAAAATAGATAATGGTAATACGTGCACTCTTAGATGAAATGCAGTTTTGTCAACTCACTATAATTTAAAATGCCTTTTTAATTTAGATTTTAGAGTCTCAAAATACATGTGAACTCACGTTTAGCGCTGCCACTTCTGGGTACAAACACTGATGACAATGCCTTTTTAAATCACAGCAGTAGGGCTGCTTGATTATTTTCTCAATTAATCTATTAGTTGTTTGGTCCAGAAAATGTCAGACAGTTATTAAAAATTCTGATCACTGTTTCCCAAAACAACAAGGTGACGTCCTCAAATGTCTTGTTTTTGTCCACAACCCACAGATATTCAGTCTGCTGTCACAGAGGTGTAAAGAAATCAGGTATTATTCACATTTTGGAAGCTGAAATCACAGAATTTGGGCTTTATTTTTCTTAAGAAATGACTATAAACAATTAATTATTAAAATGGTTAGTGATTCATTTAATAAAAGTAAACAAATCACTTTGTGAGCAAAGTCAACTGTGGGGTTGAAGCTTTCAACGGGGGTTACCATTCTGCAGTGTTATGGCGCTTTACTGCAATGTATTTTTTATGTTTTAGTATTAAATTATAATAGTTTAGGTTCAAGAGTTGTTCTGATCTATACAGTATTCATATTTTCGCCATATAGCTGTTGACTGAAAGTGAACAGAGCTATGGAGAAAGGTGTTCTTTTTTTTTTTCTTCCCTAATGTTGACTGCACAGGCTTCAGAATCAATATTATACCCCTCATAAAACATGAATGACTGCATGAAACAGAAACATAGCATGGCCCAGTTGAGTTGTATTCCTAATAGGGTGTGAAAAAGCTTGCACTGACTTGTTAGGTACTGCAGCTACAGCACTGCAGTACCTCGTGACAGCTCTCCGCGGCTGTATAAACCGTCACACGGGGGGGGTTTATCGTTCGGTGGAGGGGCTTGACGTCTGCTGACCCCTGCTTAGGAGAAAAGGGGCTTCCGCTGCAATGCCTGTCAGCCTTTGTTAAAGAAGCATCACTTGCTCTGGCCTGCACCTTCTGTCCAAAGTAATTTCTGGGGGAAAAAAATTGTGTCCCTTTGATGTTTTCATGGAGGAAGGCCCGCGTGGAGGCGGCAGTCCCCTTGTATGTCTTCACCGCGCCGCGCTCACGTCCGGGGACTGTTTACGAGGGGATGTGTCAGAAAATAATTTTAATTTGCACAAGTCACAGGTCTACATTGCAGTCGTACACATTTTACAGTTGAGTATAGTTCACAGATTCATTGTGTGAACAGTGCCAGTAAAAGGTTAATTAAATCAGTAGAGGAGTCACAGCGAAGTGTGCTGTAGCACAGCAAGCACCAAAGGCTTTTTGGGTGGGAGTATGAAAGCGTATCAGACACCCTCTAACATGCCTCTCTGTCTGCATGTATTCATGTTCTCTCACTCTGCATGAGCCTCTCTTCTGTCTCTCGCACGCACGTGCACGCACGCACACACACACGCTCGCATATCTCGCTTTGTCTCTCGCACTTTATCGCTCTAAGATTAGAAAAATCAAGGAAAAGCAAAGGAACGTATACACACACACACACACACACACACCGGCTCAAAAACACAAGCGCACGCGGGACGTCACGCTGACGAAGGTGACGCGCCATCTGTCAAACTCCTGTCTCAGATCTGCGCCTTGTATTGTGACAGTGGAATCAGCCTATTGATCGTAGCAGGCAGAAATCCTCCCTCGCCACTTTCATAATTCAATATGGCACAAGCAGACCACAAAAAGAATAAATAACATCAGAGGTTTTTTTTTTTGTTTGTTTTTTGGTCAAAAGGGCTGACCATCTGTGATGTTTTTTGAAGATCACTCCCAAACTGGCAGAGAAAACAGTTTCATCATTTGTAAATAGGAGCTGGGAAGGTGTCTGAGCTTTATCTCGTGCCTCGTCAAACAGAGGAGGCGTGCTTTGATTGCCATCATTTATTGTCATCACTTCCCTGCTTGCTGGTGCTGTCACTGGTAAAAGTGCTCATATTGTTAGTGCTAGGGGTGACAGGGGGATGTGGGACATGGCGGCGGCGTGCCGAGGTGTCATGGCAGGTGTTTCGCTCATCAGTGCTGTGAAAAGATCGCTGGCTTCTGTTCTGGAGTGGTTTGGAAAACCGCCTGCAGGAGGTCATCTGTGTTTCTGTGCGGAGCAAAGGTCGCCGACATTTGAACCTTCGGCGAAGCAAATGACAAACTGACCACCGATATCGGAGTTTTCGATTTGTCCTTTCCTTAACGGCTCGACACAATGATGTATTGTGATTGTGAGAGAGAGGGTCTCTTGTTTTTCTGGTGGAGTGTGTGTGTGTGTGCGAGCAGACACATTCTTGTGAACGCATTATCACAACAGCAACACATGGTGAAAAACTTTCTCCTCACACCACAGCTACCCCCTGCAGAGTGGATGATCTGATTAGACTTTGGAGTGTCTTGCTGTATAAATTTGCATATTAAAAAGGGAAAACAGATTTTCTTGAAACTACTACATCCCAGTAATGCTAAAAGCAGGAGTTTATACTATTATCACCTGCGTCATGGCTAATAAATTCATTACTTAAATAATTTATAGACGATATCCTCATATTTAATATTATATGTGATGATTATAGTTTGAGATCATTTTTAAGAATTTCTTTCTAATGCAGAATTTCGAAGCAAACAGCTACATTTAGCTGTTTCTGTTCATCAAACATACACACACACAAAATAAAGATGTTAGTCTGTCTGTTTTTAAACCAGCTGGGAATTTTGAGTTTTGACCCCTTGAGGTTGCTGTAGCTGGTCAGTGTGGAGGGTTGAAGCAAGAGTAGTAAATTGAGTTAGTGATGTGAAATCAGCAGCTATTAGTTTGTTTACACACCGCAGAGGAAATACATGCCTTAAAGTGAAAGCACACATGTAGTTTTATGTCAAGCATGTGAAGTAAAATGGATCACTTTGTAAAAATAATATTATCACCAACAAGAATTTTTCCATTAGCATGTTAATGGTAATTCCTCTTATGTGTTAGCTATAAGATAACAGATTTTATATGTATATAAAATGGATTTTATAAAAACAATCACAGTGCTTAAGAGAATCGTTTTTTTCCCCACCCCTCATATTGCGTTATCATTTTTATTTGTCTCTCTGTATTTCGAGAGTTCAGAATAGGGATCCTATCTTTGCAAGTGCTAATTTGTGATTAATCTGTCAATCTTTGTTTCAATTAATCAATTAATTGTTTAAACATCCCTTCCAGACATGCATTAAGACATATACAAGTAGTCTGTGTGGAGCAATTATGTCTTTCTGATTTTCCACAAAAAAATAAAACATAATTTCCACATTAAAACCTTAAAAATGCATCTATCCCTTCTATCTAACTAAAATTTCAAGAATATATGAATATGGAAATTTTGTTGATTTCTAAAGTTGTCCTGCTGGACTAAGACTGAATGATATGCCTCCACCCCCCCCAAAAAACAATGTAATTATTGTGATTATTTTGAGAGATATTGCTATATGATTGACTGGCATTTCATTTTCACAATTCTGTTGTAAAAATATAGAAATATGATGATGATGTAATTTTTGCTGGGGTCTGTACCAAAGCATGTCCCCTTACGTCAGAACAGTGTGATTTGTAGCCTCGGGCATCCATGTAGCACCACAATGCTATGTTTTACCTTTATCAAAAATCAGTCGGTCTTGCAATTTTTGCACTTGGCTGGAATGTGATTTCGATGATATTTCAATTATTTGTTCAGCTGTATGCTGGCCACAAGATGTCGTCTACTTCATTGGTCCGTTCTCAGTGTATCTGCACTGATGGCTACAAATTTCAAGTTGGACCAGGCTTTGCTTCCAACGTATTTGTGATGTCACAAATCATGCTTGTAGGCCCGCCTCTTAAAATCAGACTTGAAATGAGCACAGAGAAGCTTCAAACTTTCAGTAGATGAATGTGAAAACAGCCTTCTAGTGTCAAACTCTGCACATACACCATTCTGTACAGTGAAGCTCCAACATCCAACCGAAGGAATAAAAAGACAAACATTTTTGAGTTGAGTGGGGACTTTAACATTACAAAATTGTGGAACAATGTCCATCACAACTTCTCAGATCCGAAGGTGTTGTCTTCAAAATACGTTTTGTCCAACCAACAGTCTAAAACCCAAAGAGTTCCAGTGACATTCAGAAAAAAAGCAGTAAATCCTCACAGCCAACATTTTTGGCTTTTTTGCCAATTAAATTTTAAAAAATTATTTAAACAACTAATGCATTCTCAAAATAGCTACCAATTAATTATCTGAACAGCCATTAATCAACTTAATTGTTTCAGCTTCAGTCCAAAGGTTGACACTCAACCAACCATGTTGTGTCTGTGATTTGCCAACAAAAAGTCCAGTTTCAAGTGCAGCACTTGTGTGTAAATGAGTATTTGGGTTAATCTGCCAGGGTTCGTGTTACATATGCTGCAGAGACGCAGCTGCATGGTAAAAAGCTTTTAACTCTGTCCAGCATCTATTTTCTGTCACCTAATCATTCAGCGTCAACATTCGCCTCTCCAGCTTAAGTTTCACCCAGTTTTTGCCGAGCATCACTGACAACACTGTCTTAGCCCGCCGTACTTGGCTCGGTCTAATCACCCGCGGGTGCCAGACTGCAGGACATGTTATTACGATTAGGAATTACTCTGCAGTTGTCAATTACGAGGGCCACCATTTACCGTCCTCAAGAGAAAATGGCTCATTTCATTTCATCACACAGCCTAATTGAGTGATTGTATTACAATGCAATACGGAAATAGTCAGGAAGCCATTTTATACTCTATGAATATCAATGGAAGGAACACAGATTAGCATGTTGGTCCAATTGTGTTATTTATAATTACATGTATGACTGCTATCTCCTCAGCAACCATCAATGTTTTCTAAAGATCCACTTTAAGTCTCCTGAGATGTGAGGGGGGAAAAGTGAGACGGGAAAAGACATATGTTATACTGATTGCCTGTAAAGTGGATAATCAAGAAACTTTAGCTGTCACCATAATGTGAAGTGTAAATGTAAAGTAAAAAAAAAATCTTTAGAGGAGAAATATGGAATATATTTACTGTAATAAATCAAAAAATAAATAAAATGACCATGATATGCAGGGATGGCATGAAGTAGGTGTGTGTGCATGACATGTCGGAATAGTATTAATTTAATATTTTAAGTATCTGCTCTAATTACAGACATGTCAGTGTCTTCTGCTTCCTTACATTCCAATTTAAAATTTTACTTTTAATTTTTGTTTTTAAATTTAAGATAAATAGTCCTGCTAATCACAACACACCAGAGTGGCATCATACCTGTATAATATAAAGCTTCAGTGCTTTTTTCTGTATGACTGGGTTGCACCAACAAAGATTATTTTAATCTAAGATTAGTCCTAATGACAGTTTAGTAAAACTAGGTTTAAAATGAATAGAGCCATATTTAAAATTAACCAGAGTTCTGTTTGGCAATTTAAAAAAAACTAATCTCTAAAATCCAAGTTTATTCATGTAAACCAAAATTAAATAGAGTTTAGAGTTTAACCGGTATGGAGATGTCTGCTTACCAAAAATAAAATGAATAAATAACACATTTCCATGCCGTTAGGACCTAATAAGTAGTAAGCTGCTAACTTGAGGCTGCTCTCGTTAACAAAACGTTAGCCAACATTGTTGCTAGCTAAAGCGAAAAAGAAAAAAAGCATAACATTATGTTAGCCATCGAATAAATAAATAAATAAATAAATAAAAGCACTATGCTTACTTGCTGAAAAGTAACAAAATATCACATTGTTTTGTAGCTAGCTAAAAAGTTAGTTAACCTAGCTCTCACATGATGGTGAAGCAGTTTAGCTCTAATTTCTCGTCTTTTAAAAAAAACGGCCCAAATTAAGTGATCAATATGGTCAAATAATAGAAGTTTTAAAAACGGGCAACAGCACAGCAAGGGAAAAATTGAATCTAGGTATATAGTGAAAACTAAACCGAGGTTTGTAGAGAGGTTTAGGTTTAATCTTTCTTAATTCTAAGTGAGTTTAAAAGTTTGGTGCAACACAATTTAAATGATTTAATTGGGAATTCTGTGTCCTCAAAAAGAAATTGTACCTCCATTATGTCTTTCCTCATGCACCCTCATTCCACCATGAAAATAGTTTGTGATTTATTATTTATTCACCCGCTTGCTGTATATAGTTTTTAACATCTCATTATACAACCCTGTGCTATAGAATGATAGATAAAGTAAATTAACTTTATTAAGACTTAAAAGTCAGCTACATGCACGATGCACATTTGGACAAAGGTCCTGCCTCTCACTGGGCAGATAGCCAATGGATAATGAGGTAGCATTTGGGGTGGCCAGTCAGATTTCAAGGGTGGCCAGTGCCCACCCAGACCCCCGTCTAGAGTTGAAATAACTCGCCTCTCTGACAACAACACTACAGCCACAGTGTTCGGCTTTTGAAATTTCCATTCCATTAATTAGACATCAAATTAATGCAGAATGTTTGAGTGAATGACTGAATGTGTCTGTTTATGAGTCATAACAAATCATTAATCATTTTGTAGAAGGTTTAGATGTTTTCAACGCTTAAACTGAGCAAATTTTATGGTTTGGAAATTCATCGCTACTTTTAAAAATAAAATGTCTTTATTATATATTCCAACTCCAGAGTCTGTATCTTCGGAGCAGTGGGCCTTTGTTTTTCGAGATAACTGGCTTAACTTTACATTAACAGTTGATTGACTTGCGGTGCAGGACCCTGTTGATGTTTGTTATTGTCAGATTACAATGTTGTGCTCGTCTTGCGCTCCTGCAGTGTTCCTGCAGCCTGCCTGAGCTTCCTCAAGTCTGGGGAGGAGGCGGTGGGGGGAAAACCACTCGCTTGACTGTGTATGACTGTATGTTTATGGCTCCAACTTGCTATTTAGGCTGCAGTACTCATTTTTGGATGTGCAGCTGCTACGTATTACTCCTTTAAGTATTGAAAGGACAGACAGGAGTTGAGAAGTCAGGATATACTGGTGTATCAAGGTCTTTTTTTCCCCCCCTTTCATATTGGCTAAAATAGATTTTCTCTCTTTTCCTGGAGCACCGCTGGGTGTTCAGACGCCATCCCCAGACTATCACCAACCCACCAATCTATTTGAATTCATGTCTTCTTCCTTTTACGATATCCTTTCTCTCCCCTATCTGGGGACACAGGAATATTTGTTATATCTATTGTCATGGTGCTGTGGCTTTGACCTTTGCGCTCCTCAGTATTTGATGTTGGCAATCAAAAAGTTGGAAGTCAAGGTGATTCTTCTGTCGCCGTCTCATCTGAATGTAGAAAACGTCTCTGTTTCGCTTGTTGTCGCGGTCGTGGGGGTCATCTCGTGTCGCACTTGCTTGTCTTTCCTCTAAATTGTGTGGAATGGGGTCTTTTGTCCATAGGTTCCACTGTGTCCTTGAGCCATAAGCTACTGCAATACAGAGCGCTATGAATTGAGTTAACATGGACCTAACCAATAAAAGCATTTAAGACACTCTATTATGGAGCAGGTTAAAGCTACACCAGTGTTCACAAGCCATCTCAAGAATGTATCCTATTCATAACACCACACTAATCTAAACTCAACGCTTTTAAATAGTCCAATTAAATAACCCAAGTATGGTGATGAAAATATGTGCAAAAATCTATTGTCTTAATTGTGTTGGGCTACTCTAATTTCCTTTTTGACACATGCAATTAAAAGCACATTTTAACTGCAAATTATACCACTGGATCTTTTCATTGGCAGTGGAAATGTGTTGGAGCCTTTCATACACATGAATAAATGTTTCATTAAAAGGGCCTTGACTTGGAGACAGGATTTCAGGGAGTTTTCGTCATGTGAGCGTTTCATCTAGCTCGAACAATGCTACAAATCAAAGGGTTTCAATCTCAATTTACTCTGAGTGTGTCAAATAGTCTCTAATATTTGCCTGAGATAATAAGGTGAAAGATGTTGATGGAGACTTGTGCACAGAACGGAACTTGCAGTGCGCTGTTTTCCCGGGCACAAAAGAGCTTTAAATATAAACTGTCAAGGTCAGAATTTTCCGCGGTGATGTGAGAGGCATGTCCTTCTCATGTTGTCATCAATGTTGATGTGCTCGTCTCAGCCGCCTTAATGTATATGCAAGAGCTCATGGTAGTAAACTCAGCAATAAAGCAGCAGTAAATGCTCTCAGAAGCTTATTCTTCCCCCTGGGTTTTGCCACTCAGACTATGTGCAGGTTGCCCTACCTTATCGAGTTTAAGCTAAATCTAATGTAAAGTATAATGAAACCTTTCTTGCGAGCATTTTATAATAATTTTAATTAGAAGAAGTGTAACAATAGGCAGGTAGTGTACAGCATAACAAAAAATAGGCTAAATGCATGTATTCTGTATTTATGTCATATATTTTGCTTCTATGTTGTTCATGTACTTATTAGTTCATTATTTATTGACTTATTTATGCATCACAGTAGTTTCATTTCATGTAGGATGAAGTTAAGTAATTTGGGGCAATTTTTGACCGATTAAGGATGAAGAGAAACACTTACAAATAAAACTTTTCCAACTTGTTATGGACCTCTGCCCTTTTTCTATATGTTGCCAAGTAGAATACTTTTGACCTCCAAACACAGCAAGAACCCCTCCACACAATGCACTGACGTTTTCAGGTACAAGAGAGGCCATTGGTGGTTCAAAAGTTAAAAAAAAAATACTTCAAATGTGTGTAATTTGTTGGATAGTAACTTTTTTCCCTCAGTGTATTAGGTACTCCCTTCATTTTGATTAAAAGTCAACCTGTTAACAAAATGTTACATACGACAACAATTTTTGTGTCATACACTTATTTACTCTCATTACCACAAAGAGAAAATCAACATGCCACGTGGCTTCCCTCACAAATTCTCCAAGATGTAAAATCTTCTTTGTCCCATTTAACCTGATGTCCCAAATTACCTGACTTCACTTTACGGTTTAATCTTTCAGAGCAGGCCTGTTCAGTTACTTTAAAAAAAAAAAAAAAATACAATGAAAATGGCAAGGGGTCAGACATTTATATTTCCTATATCTGACCTGTAAAGTTAGGAATTATAATGTGTAAAACAATACACCTTTTTATTTTTTTTTCTCCACTTGATTAGTTTTCACAGTTGGAAAAGAAACATTATGTACAAAAGTACAAGAAAAAAAGTGCCCCTTTAATTAATTCTAGAGGTAGCTTGTTGTTTTAATAAACACAATGTTGCATGTCTTTTTTTTTAAACTTTGCATAATCCCCTCTGCTTAAACAGCCTGAGTTAAAACTATTTAAAATAATGTGTGTCTGTGCTTAACAACAGATATGACCAATGAATAGACTAATTACCCTTCTAATAAAATAATGATCTTCTAATACAGAATATAAACACTCATAAACTTTAGGTTGGGCTGCCAACTGAATATGTCTGTAGATTAATACCAAGACCAGTGCCATTTGAAAAAAAAAAAAAAAAAAACATAACCAAAAACCATCCAGTTCACATTTCCCTGTGTAAAATTCAAAAGTGTCCACTTGCGGTACACTGAAAAAGAGAACTGTTGGACTAACTTAAAACAAAATGCTTCACTTCAGTAAATTAATGTAAAGTCTTTTCAAATCTAGTTAACAAGTTAGATGAACACAATATCTGTGAGTCAGATGTACTTAATAATCTGATTGCTTTCAGATCAACTCCAATTTAAGCCAAGTCAACTTAAATTGTTCAACTCAATTATTTGCTTTACCCAAAAGTAAAATACTGTTTCTCAACAACCTAATATGATGATTTCAGGAAAAGTAGGATTTTATTGTAACTCTAGTGTTTGTTTGTTTTTTTATGTTGATTACAAGTTAAATATAATAAATTGAATTGGTAACCTTACCCTGTCTTAATATTAGCCTGACTCAACAATAGCTGGTTTGGTTCAGAGACTTTAAAAAGCAACAACAACAAACAAATTAACCAATTCAGTTGGACCATTTTATATCTAACATTATACATTATTTGCTGACAAATATAATTTTCTTTGATTGGACTTACCTTCTTTCCAGGTCACAAAGAGAACATGGCGGCTCAACTGCCGGGGGAAAAGACAGATATAAAAATAGCAGTTTAAGGGAGCGGGGTGTAATTCCAAGTTGTTATAATCCATAAAAGTCGACTGCCATCACTAAAACAGAAAGCTGAATGAGAACATTATATTACTCCAACTGCTACTGAAATACACATTGCCAAGTGAAGCTGTATATTATTATTATTCAGATATTTTATATTCAGATATTTTATAATGGAGGACGTGGAAACACAAAAAGTGACGTATTGTTGCAATACATAGTAATCGGCACATATTAAAAATTCTGGGTGGTGGAGCCTTGGACCAAGTGAAGCTGTAAATTGATCAGATTTTTATGTTATTTTGAAGACTTTATAGACATAGCTCTGAAGATTAAACAACAATTAAGAGTAGCATAAAAATGTCTATAAAATTCCGTCTAGATGCTTTATTGCCAACATGGGACATTTGTGGCTGAAGCATACTAAAAGTTTTTAATAGAACCAGTATTTTTAGATTTATTTTTCATGTTTTATTCAAGTTGTCAAGCTGATCTACAGAAATGGACACAGAACCGCAGATAATACAGTAAGCAGGCTGCTGATGAGACGTCCTGCGGGCTCATCCGGGAGACAGGGGCGGGGAGGCGGGGCCACCTAAACCCCTGTAGGATCACTTTGCGCTGACGGCTTTCTCCCCACGTCACTCCCGCTTCTGTCACTCTTTTAGCTAAGGGCGCTGAACTATGAGAGAAACAGCCGAAAATAATCTCACTCATTGATATTTGCATGAAATGTTGGCAGTTCCTCTCACTGGAGTAACAGCATCAAATCACCTCGTAAGCTGTTCAGGTGATGGGAATTTAAATATATAAGCCATCTCCTTCCAAAACAAAATTCTAAGTGTGTTATCCGAGCTTAAAATAGTTTAAACGGCGGGATGAAATAGATCAGTATTCCCTAAGTTAGGCTTTTTTAGGCCATTTTTGCTTTCCAGGGAGGAAAAAGGGCTCTCTGCTAAAGGACGCTCTCATGGCTGTGTAGAGGGACTTCAAGGGCTGATTGGAAAGAGGGTGATGGTGCAAGGAAACCTAGAGGAACATACACACACTCCAACACCTACACACACTTCCCTCTCCTGAAGGGAGAAAGGTCAGTATCCAGAGGAGGAAATGGTGAGCCATTGTTATGATTGATCACACGGCAAGGTCCAGGGAGGACGCGGTGTCACTTTCATTGTCAAACTCATTATACCACAGAAGAAGATTCCCCTCCCCGGCTCTCATGTCCTTTCTCTTCAGCAGTCATGTGAAGAAACCCTTTCGCTGCATGCGGAGACGAGTTGGGCACGTCGAAGTGGAAAGTGAAATATGCTGACAACACGCAATATTTTTCAGTTGCTACACTATATGCTGCTTATGGCGGAGGGGGGGAAAGAAAATGCATAATTCTGCAACAAGAGAGAGAAGCGGCTGAAAATACAGAAAAAGAGAAACCATTTTAAATGAGCGGTGCAGCGTTTTGGAATATTAGCAATTTAACAATCAACGTATACAGTCGACAACGAGGAGGACTGCCAAATCAATTAAAATATAACAAAATTGATGTCTTGTAGCCGAAGGCAGCTTGCAAGAGGTTTGGAAGGATATTCTGGTCCTGATTAAAAATGAATGGTATCAGAATACATAAAGCTTTCTGGCCAAGTGCCCAGAGCAAAGCATCCTGAAACTGTGGTCACTTCAGAGGCAGGGGAAAGGCATTAGGTATCCGGGCTATGAAGGGATGCTCAAGTAACAGACTGTTCTCAGTTCAATTCATCTAATCACCAATGCAAACCTAAGCACTTTGGAGATATAGATTTGAGGCCAACGATTGATATTGTATACCATGTAAACTGATTCATGCTCAAAGAAAGGAAACATATTCTCTTGTAAAAGGGGCTCTGCCCCGACCTATCCGAGCCGAGCCTTTTATCTCGGTTGAACGCGACCCAACACCAATAAACAGAACATGAAACAGAATCCTTAATTTAGTCGACAAAATCTTATTTTCCCTCAAAATGCACTTCTCAATATTACAATCCTGGCCCTGGAATAGCCAAGATGGTGGTTTGCATAATAAAATTACTGATGAATCAGTGTAGAGCTTACATATTTTTTTTTTACTCTGCTCGTCTTGCTTTACATTAGCCCTCTGCGATTTGAGAATACCTGATTGGATTAGGACTGATTTAGCTGCCCAACTGTAATGTAAATATTTTTAGGTAAAATAAAACTCTCTTTATTCATAAATCACATTAAGCATCTTATTTCAGTCATGGTTCCTGCTGAAGATATTACAGCGCAATTGTTGTTGCAGTTGTTGGGCTTTTGTTCTCTACAAAAAGACGCAGATTAGTAATAACAGATCCTGATACCTCACAGAATAGATCATTTGTCAATGACTCCCCAAACGATATATATATAACCATTTTAGAGTACAAGCGACAGGCGTGCCAAGGACTGGGTGTCGTTCAAAAAAGTTTCAGCGCTGGCATCGATATCTTGGCTTCTATACCGGATCCTGAATGATAGTTTTTCCGACACCAACGCTATTTTAACACAAAGAAAATCATATTACACATTACAGTACAGTAACTCACTTAAAAAGAAAACCTGGTAGACAAAAGAAGACACCGACCCCCATCTCTGGGCGTAAAGCAGTGCCACTCACCAGCATTATTAGATCATGGTACAAGCATGCTGTGTTTTTATTGGCTCACTGATGCTACTGAGATATATTCTTCAAGTATCAAAATTTGGTATTGAATGACTTTTCAAAACTTGATAGCACTGAAGCAAGTCAATCGGTGGCATAAAAGTTTTGATATACGATACCAAGCCTTAGGCGGACTGGACCTTTGTTGTACCAAACTTCAGCGTCATGTCATTAATGTTGTTGAACCGTCACAGTTAAGTAGGAAGAGAAGGACAAGGTGGAGATGAAGATGATTTGCGATGAAGACGGTTTGGGTTTAAATAAGTATCTTACTGTAGTTACGAAGATATGCAGTAAAGTTACATACGCAACTTATGTTACCTATGCGACATAAGTAAAGTATATTATGTGCATGAGTATGAGTCGACTAAACGATTAAATGTTGCAACCCTCACTAGTTTTCATTAGAAATACTAGTCTCAATTATTAAAATTCTATTAATGTACAACGCTGGTTAACCATTGCTTCTAAGATCTTCATATACAGCCGTCTGCTTGCACTGATGGACTGATGTTGTAATCGAAAGGTGGAAAGCGGAAAGTTGGACAGACAACAGCTCATAAAACCAGCATGGTTTGGCATTGTTTTGCTGTAAAAAATGAAAATAAGGTTGTGTGTGGGCTGTGTCAGAACAAGCTGGCATATAACCACTCGACTCGAGCAATGTGCATGTGGACGTTAACATGCAAAGACAAAGAGAGCAGGCTGCCGGTTCTAGCACCGCTGACGTAGCCACACTGTGTGGTAGCTTGGTAGCAGATGCTACAATTTCATATATGACATTGTTTACCTGCAGACTCTGTGATGTGATTATCTGAAAAGATAATGCATTTAGTGAGTTATTGTCATGTTTTGTAGGATAATATGCAATGTTCATAATGTGTGACGCAAAGTCACTCATTTCAGCAGCATTTATTCTATGTTTTGCTTGTTGAGGAATGTGATTAGTGGCTTCAGTATCTTTTTCGGACGATGTTTAACCCTTGCGCTTAATAAACTGTGCTCAATTTTGTTTTCTATGTGTTTTCTTATTTTTAGATTAGTTGAGTAGCAAAGTAGTTGATGGGAACATCTTTAGTATGCAAGTTAAAATGAGTCAACATTGAAGTCTGGGTGTGTTTGACCAAAGGGTGTTACAATTACAATATTAAAACGAAACTGACTGAACTGAGCTTTAAATTTCAATAACTGGATCGAAAAAGGCAGAATCAGTGATTTTCCCGGTATTTGTTTCCCTCCACCTCTGCCTAGTTGTAGCATCTGGTGCGTGTCTGCAGATATAGCATAGCATAGCTTCACACTTGATACCATATAGTTTAGATTTTAAAGAAATTAAAGAAATTACAGCTGTCAGAGCATAAAACCTAACTCAAAGACTTTAAATTCAAATCAACACTCGTCAGTCCAACAGTGGCAAAGCTGTCGGTGCTAAAAAAAAAAAAAAAGTGAAAGTCAAATCGAATTGTGGATTCGTTACCGTCATATTACCAAAGGTTGCTTTTGGTAGTATTTCTGATAAATAAAAGCAGTAAATGTAAAAAAAATAATACAGAAAGAAACAAACAAAATACTGATCGTTGCCATTAGGTGCAAAATTCAGGGTCATAAAAGGCAATAAGTATTTGAATCCTAACCTCCAGACGCTCCTTGTTTTGGATTGTTTTGCCTCCGTGGTATTGATCCTGCCCGAAGGCTTCCAAGAGAGGTGAGGGCCGTCTCTGCCAAGAGTAGAGGTCACTCAGATAAATTGGCCAGGTTGGCTTTTAGCAGCTCCAGGGTCAAAGCCCATTCATCTTATTAGGCCGATGTATCCTTTTAGAGGCCTCAGCAGTAGGATTAGACAATAGAGCAGCACCAGGGCATTAGATGACAGACCATTTGGCAAATAGGTTAGAGCAGTTTCCACCTATTGTCTTTTTCTACATTACCCGAAGGAGCTGTCTGCACAGTTTTGCATGGCAGCTCTAAAGGTTGGAGGGGTTGAGAAAGAGTGATTCACTCTCACTCTGGGAACGGGCTGGGTGATTGTCTGAAGAATGCTGTTACAAAGTGAATGTAGCAAAACATTATTGAAACATATATCCGCCCTGACTGTTGTCAAAGGCAATATGTGATTTCAGTCTCGGAAGATTTTTCACCTGAAAGAACAATAACTATTTTAAAGTTCACCCTATTAGCCCAAATGTTATATTTTCTCTCCTCTGAAAGCCATCTTTAAACTTTAGCTTTATAGTCCCCAAGAGGGAAATCTGTGTCAGAAATAAAACAGACTTAAACATAAAATACAATGAGTGCGTAAAATATATTAAAAAACAGACAAAAACAAATCCTAATACCTCACACAAGCTTACATAAAACCATGTACTCTACAGCAGTGATAGCACAGCATAAAACCTGGTGTACATCCTGCCATCATCACCCACCACTGTAGGGAACTGATCTCTACTCTACTGAAAGGCATTAATCAATCAGAACTGATTGATTAATCATAAAATGACCATGATGTAAACGCTTTTCTGACCATAGCCACGGTGTCCCTTCAAATTTCTGTTCCGGTGTCATTGTTTGCCTGTTTCACATTAATTAGATTTCATAGAATTAATGGAGAATGTTTGCCTAATGAGTTGTAAGAAATCATACATAATCTTGTAGAGGGAGCAGATGTTTATGTTAATGTTAACAGAGTTTGGCAGGCTGTCACTGAACACCAGCTCCAGAGTGTGTGTTTTCAGAGCAGCGGGCTTTTGTT
>JAJHUR010072619.1:0-10148 GCA_027495735.1 Lutjanus campechanus | reverse complement strand
GAAATTATTCTGTGCATTTCAGTGCCTGCTCCTAGGAGGAGAGCAGCTGCTTTGCTACTACTGCTTGCAAGACTGCGGAGGAGGGGTAGAAGTAGAACAAGGCGGCACTGGGTGAACACGGAGTATTTTATTTTGAAAATCAACCGGGGTTTTATTTTGTATTTTGTAGCCGACTTCCCTCCCGGCACAATCTGCCCTGTGCTGCTTGATGCGCCGTGCTCCGGCGTCCGGCAAAAATAGAAGCTCTGCGTATGTGTTGCGGAGGGCTGTCGGACGCCGCAGTTGTTCCGGAGCCATTTCGCAGCGGAACCGGAGACTGTGTGTGCTGACACATTGACTAAAATTGAAACGTAACGGCTCCGGCGCCGTGGCGGACGGGACGCAAGGTGCAGGCCTCTGACAGGATGATGGGAGTTTGTGTTTTATCAATGCCGCTTCGTGCACAAACACATTCACAGTTGATGGACAATGTTTTTCAGATGTTGAATCTCTGTAAAGATGTCAACCATCATGACCGTCTTGTTGCTATTTACATTAAACCTGACACAAATTCAAAAATGACCTACAGAATTATTTCCTGGCTGTATAAATATATATGTATCTATCTAAATAACTGTACAGTATGCATTGTTCTATTTTATTTTGTTTAATATTTTTATCCTATTCTACTCTGGATTTAATTAATTATCTGTATTGTCTGTGAAGGTTCTCAGTCATCCAGGTCATGGTATTCGTAGCAAGGTTTGTCGTAGGCAAATGGACTTGATAGAGTTCTTGAAGATATTTCGCCTCTCATCCAAGAAGCTTCTTCAGTTCTGTATTGTGTGTGTGTGTGTGTGTGTGTGGCACACAGATTTTGTCCACCAGAGAGTACTGACATGTTGACTTTCCAGCTGTACAGTACATGTCTTTGTCACAAATAAAAAAATAATTTGAGGGATCTTTATAAAAAAAATGTTTCATGCAGTTCACCTTGCCTTAATTGATTCTGGTGAAGGTCATTTTTGTATGTAACCATTCCAGTTGCCCTAGTTCTGGCAATCATTGGGAGAGTATTAAGTTCAACATCATCTCCTCCCCCCAAATCTCTCCTGGTTCTGGGACACCCCTGGTTGAAACAATATAATCCTCACATAACCTGGTCTGTTGGAGTTCTTTCTGTAACCATTCTTGCTTGCAGTCTGCCCTGCTTCCAGCAGGGGTCACTGTCTCTCCACCAAACTTTGAGTCCCAAGATTTGTCTACTGTCACATATTTTGGTGACATTTCATCCAACACTGAGCAAAAAAGAAAATGTTGCGTATGATACAAATTACAGCAAGATATTGAATATCACGTGGACTGTGGTCTGAACACTATTTCAGACATTATATCCAGTGATATCTAGTGTCTAAAGATTGTTTGATTTGATTTAGCATTTTTTTAAAAACATAGTGTGATTGAATTAAAACTGACTATAGGCTGCAGTGGATGTGCTGAAAAAATTCAGCTCCCTAGCACCTGTGGTGGTGATGCTCAAAATACACTGCCTGGTCAAAAAACAAAGTCATCACCTGGATTTAACTAAGCAAACAGGTAAGAGCCTTCCACTGGATAATTACTGCAGTGATTTATATGTTAATCACTAAGTGATGCAGTGAGCAGCTTCTCATTTCTTAAACAACCATGTCAGAAGACATATCCTGTGGTTGTGGAAAAGATGTTAATTTATTTCAGAAGGGTCAAATTATTGGCCTGCATCCAACAAAGAAAACAGCTAAGGAGATTGCTGGTACTACTAAAATTGGATTAAGAACTATCCAACACGTTCTTCAAACCTGTGTAGGGGAATATGATATTAATACCTCGTAATAAATGTTCCTACATTACCAATTATCAATAAAAAAGGGGGCACCACCTCCAGGTTGGAGGAAAATTACTGTAACAGTAATGTAATGTAATCAGTTATTAATTGATCAGTACACTTGTTAATTATGAATCAGTCTTGTCTTGGGTCATGAAATCTCTATACATGGATCTTAATCTCTACATCGAAAGAGATACAAACAAACAACGACTTGGCGATAAATGAGATTTATTAAAGATTAAATGAGTTAATATATATGTGAATAAATGAAACAAAGAGGTAGATGATAACACAAAACACAATAATATATATGGACATTAATATAGATAATTCAAAGGTACTTCAGTTGGCTATAGTGAGAAAGTATGTGTTTGTAGGTAAGTTTATGAACGCAACGATTTCTTATCGTGTGTAAAATTACTTATCTAACAAACGTGAATTAAAATTATATCTGATATATATCAGGTAGCTTTTGAATTGAATTGAATTGAATAGCCCTTTATTGTCAAAAGTTACAAGTCACAAGCATCAACTCATCACACCCCAGCGGCTGAAGCCGGTGGAAGAAGTTTGCCTACTGTTCTGTAGCGTGGACCAGGTTCAGATGTGTTCAGCGGACCCTGAATCGTCTCTTTCGGCACCAGCAGGGAGTCCTTTAAGGCCCGTCCACAGTGGCATACAGACAGTCTTGATTTTGGCAAAAAGTCACCGTGTGTGGGTGACGTAGCAGGAGGCAGTCAGCTGTTCTGGTGATGGAGTTGTGACAGATTCGATGAAAACTCTGTCTGATTGGCTGTATTTACTCGTTTGATAACAAAGTTGAAAAAGACTTCGCTGGCCAGTCGATATCATTTTCGAAACTATTAACGCGTAAAATAAAATGTTTCTGAAAAGTTGCAAAAGAGAGAGTTCAGGAATGCAACTTTGAAAAATCTTCAAAACTCAGAATGATGTTCAAAAATAAAATCTTGTGAAGAAAAAGTTATTCGAGTAAAAATACACAAACATAAAACAAGATAATTAAAATAATCACATAAAGGATGAATACAAAAACATATAAGAACTGGAAAAAGCAAAATTCAGTTTCAATATACAAAAGAAAAAGCATGTGCTGACGACGCAACTGGTGTAGTTGGGAAAAACTTAAGGTTACAAACGTGAGCTAGAAGATGACGAAGATCTGAAGAGAAGAAGATTACAGAAGAAGAAAGGCTCCAGAGCTAAGAAAGTAAGAGAGTACAAACAGTAAGAGAGAGGAGAAGCTCTGAGACAAAAGGTTAGAGAATTATCTTTTATTCGAATGTGAATAGAAATGAATTTAATGTGGTTTGTACGGTTTTGAATGTTAACGCACAATAAACCCATACTTTCTCATCATAGTCAGAGAGTGGCTTTTAACATCAAAACATATTTGAACGGTGTTATCATGCTGCATTCAACAAGGTGGCATGGTTTGAGATAATCTGTGTTGCTGTAACATTTGTGATTAGAAAGACATACAGTTATAAATGGTAATCATGTCATGACATATACACAGCAAATGAAATAATACAATAAAATCAAGTTAATATCCACATCTTAAAGTTTCTTAGGCTGAAGGAATGTGTCCTGCTTAACACTAGAAAGGCCAGAATACCAAATCTACTAGAACGGCCGTAGGCGGTCATTTTGACCTCTAGAATCCAAATTTGATAATCTCTTATGATAAATACCCAGTTGAGAGGTTAATGCATTTATTGTCTTAGGATGTCTTTTAAAACATTAAAAAACACACAGATGCACATTTTAACAAATTAAATTCAGGCATATCAATATTCATATCATCTCACATATCAAACCATAATTATTGCGCATTATATTGACACCAGTGTTTGACAAATTCATTAATTCATAACTCAGAACAAGAAAATTATTTCAGAAAATAACCATTAAATATGTCTTATTTCTTTAGGAAACATTTTAAAAACACTTCTAACACATAAAATTATTTTTAAAAAGGTGGAAACAAGCTGATCTAAAACAAAAGAGCCAAGAACAAAGTTTAGACTAAAACCATAAAACAATTTTATGTTAACTAATTAAATCAATAGTACATGTCTATTTAACATATAGGTTTAAGATTTGGTTTGTCTGTTCTAAATAATCTCTGAATAACTGAGAGAAATCCACACTAGTGTTACAAACGTCCCCAGTCTCCCCTATTCACTGTCAAAGCACGTTGACTCCTCTCCTTGTGCAATTTACACACGACTTTGCAACATTTTCCGCAAGTGCTGAATACTTTAGTAGCCACGTCTTTTTCCTCCGTATGAACTCCTAATCACTTTCTGATTAGAATGAAGTATGTTCATTCCAAGAAAGGTCGCTGTCACTTTAGTTCCCCTGCATCAGAATCGCCGCTGTTCTGAAGTTCTGAAGTAGCTCCAAGACGTTGGTAAGTGTCAGGTCTCTCCTCGGTCTTTCAGACATTTTCTTTATTTCTATCTCTCTGTCTCCCTATTTGACGATCTCTCGATCTCTGTCTAATAATAATGTGACTGCGGAAAAGGCTAAAAATAGATCAACCGCGGAAAAAACAATAGGCTCTGTGCACAAGCCTCGTGACGTACTTCCGATTCCGCCTGAAATCGGCAAACCAGTTTCCGGTTTACTTCCCGCTCCAGTCAAAACAGTGCTAAAATAAATACAATGAATGAAAAATGAATCAACATCCACGAAAGAACACTAAGTATAATGTGAGAGGGACTTTTAAGTTCCAGAAGACGGTGGGTGGCTCTAATGAGCACTGTTGTGTGCCACTTTGTGCCGGCTCAAGTCACTATAACAGCGAGCTTAGCTTCCACTGCTTCCCGAGGGACACCGAACTTCGTGCACAGTGGCTGCAGAAAATACGCAGGACGGGATTTTCGGTAACTCAGCATACGAAGGTATGCAGCCGACATTTCGAAAATGCCAATTCAATGACCCCCACAGGTAGACGGGTTTTAGCAGCAAGCGCAGTGCCAACATTGTTTGAATGGAACAGTTACACAGCAACCAAGACAAGAGCCGGTGATTGGGGTCGCCGCCCTCGACTGACATCAAGCCCAGAAACATTTTCAAAAACAAGAAACAAGGCATTCTATATCTGTCTAAACACATGATATTCATCTGAAATGGAGAGAGCAAAGACCAAGGTTATTAACATATCAGTAGGTTAATGCTAATATCACAAAAAGGGGAGACAAAGAGGAATCGGTTCCTTTAAAATGTATAAGCAAGAACACTCATACCTTTCAAGTGGTTAGACAAAGTATTCTGATAGTATACACTTTGTCTCTTGTTTCTGGTGGGAATCTCTCTTGGAATGTTCTGAGTTAAGTTGTAAACGTCAATGTAAATTTTGCCATGGTCACTTAGTAAGTCTCTATGGAGCCGGTCAGTATCGGGGAGGATGCGTCTTTATGGCTCAAAGGTCAAATGAGCAAGAGTTTGACAGACCAAAAGTTTGGGTTCCTATCTTAAATCTGAAAGTTGTTTTCTTTAACACAAATCCTTGAGTGCCGGTCGGCATTCGAGCACTTTATGGCTCAAAGGTTCAAATGAGCAAGGGTTCCGCAGAAGTTGATGAGTTCTCTGTGAGAGAGGACAAATTCCATCTGTCCTCATGATCGTTGTGATCCTACAGTCTTTAATATTGTAATTCCAGGATGAGAGGGTCTGCATCTCCTACACCTGGAGGGATAGTGGTGAACCATCATCTTCCAGGAAGAAATGTGGTCGGAAAAAAGTCTTGAATGATCGTGATCAGAGATCACTTAAAGACTTAAACGTTTGGTGACATGAAATCTTAAAAAATCAGCACTCACAGCTATGTTTAATAGTAAGAACATTTCCATACAAAATGTGAAGAGAACTCAGGGGATTGGGACTAAACAGCTGTGTAGCCTTAAGAAAACCACTTATCAGTGAGGATAATAAGAATAAAGGCTTCAGTTTGCTAGGGGCATTGGACTGTGGAGCAATGGAAAAAGGTCATGTGGTCTGATGAGTCCAGTTTTACCCTGTTCCAGAGTGATGGGGGCATCAGGGGAAGAGAGGCAGATCAAGTGATCCACCCATCATGCCCAGTGCCTACCATACAAGCCTGTAGGGGCAGTGTTATAATCTGGGGTTCTTCAGTTGATCAGGTCGAGGTTCAGCAACGTTATGAACCAAAAAACTGAGGTCAGCTCACTACCTGAATACTGAATGAGCAGGTTTTTACATCAATGGATTTTTCTTCTCTGATGACACGGGCATATTCCAAGATCACAATGTCAGGATTCATGGGGCTCAAATAATGAAGGAGTGGTTCAGGGAGCATGACACATCATTTTCACACATAGATTAGCCACCACAGAGTCCAGACCTGAACCCCATTGAGAATCTTTGGGATGTGCTGGAGAAGACTTTACACAGTGGTCCGGCTCCCCCATCATCAATACAAGATCTTGGTGAAAAATTAATGTGTGTTGTGACATTGCATAAGCTTGTCGAAATGATGCCATGGCGACCGCGTGAAGTAATTCCCCAGGTGAGCTGAATGATGAATCCCATTTGATCATAAACTGGAGAGCTTGGCCAACTGTCTGTTGTCGCCAGAAGGGTCCTGCCTTCACCAGCGCCAGCGGCCTCCTGCTCGTCCTCCTGAGGGGTTCCATTTTCACCTTGGGCATCCTTCTTGGCCATCAGAGAGGATCCGTCTTTACCTTTGGTCTCCTCTGTGTCCGCCAGAGAGGTCCTCTCTCCATTGGCCTTGTCAGGGACCAAGCAGTGAGGCAATGAGGAGAATAGGTATCACCGATTCTTGAAACTTTGGCAAAAACATGTCCCACTAAGAAAAGTGTTAATTCTGTTGGAAATTAATATTTTCATGAATAAAAAGAATCAAGGTTATAATCAGGGGGTCCTTTGCACATATGTAAGGTTCTTTTATAGGTTTATTTTCATTTTTTATTAATTTAATGATTATATGCTGGCCCAGTGCCTACAAAATCAGTTGTCCTCCGATAGGAGATAATCATTTCAACTTGATTAAAAAAACTAAAAATAATAATTGAATTGAATAATATCTTTACCACATGAAAGAGTACATTGTAATATATATTAAAAACTACAATCAGTGAGTTTTGAGCAACATTTACTATTATTTTGTGGTTGCTCAAAATGTGTCCCACATATTCGTCACCATCGTCAGATATTCATAAAAAGCAATAAAATCAGGCATCTACAAGGTCAACTACATTCCTGAGGACCCCATTTTCAAACCTTCAGCTCTACTGCATGCTACAAGATCACTCAAGCTCCTGTAAGTTTGCTATTTTCTCTTGAACTTGTTCATATTTTTGGACACTGCTAGTGTCACAACCATAACATGTCAACACCGTCTCTTTTGTATAAAAAATATTAGATTAGATTATGACATAAATGTATACTTTTTAAGAAGAGGTCTGAAGTAGCTAGCAAAAGAGGGGAAACAAGATGGCTAACGTGAACAACTCATGCATATCATGTGAAAGAGTAGGTTTTTGTCACCACCGTCAGGTTTTCTGTCTGACAGTGGTGACGTACAGTCTGACGGTGCTCCAAATGGTCCTCAATGGAGGCTAGAGTATAATTGTTGATCACAATAAATACCACTATGACCTGTAATGTTTCATTCACCTATTTTATATTTTTATTTATGTAATTCCCCCTATATTTCTTCCATACTGTCCAAGCCTAGGGGAGGTATGCCTTCCCTCTCTATCAATTCATTATTATGCCATGTTCATTTGGCTTACATCATTTGGGATGCACATAGTGCACCTACTACCTACCTACCTAGCACATAGTATACAATATCCCTTGTAGGCTATGCATCTCCAATGACTAAAGCCAAATGAAAATGGTATGACAACATTTAACGTTTTAATTTAATTTACTCAAACCGCCGTGAGGTCATTTTGACCTCTCTCGTCTATTAAAATGCATGTAACTCTGTTTGTATAAAAACTAGGGCTGGGCAACGATTAAAATCTTTAATCGCAATTAATTGCATAATTTGCCTGATTAATCACGATTAATCGCATTGTATACGCCAACTCCAAGAATGAATTCAAAAGTAGTGTAAAGAGCACTTTTATTTCAATGTTCTGCTGCCATATGAACCAAAGTGCCATAACATTTGTTGTGCAAACAATGTCTACAGTGTGTTGGCATTTAAGTGATATTTTAAGCTCGAGGTGCTCCGGTGATAAGAAAGTTCAGCTTGGCAGTGGTTACAAATAACCTTGTTTCTGTCATATCCGCCGTCTGGAAGAACTTTAAACTGAAAATGGCCATTTAAAAGCTCCGTGACTTTACCCTTCTCCATGTCTGCTTTGGTTTTTCCGCGTTTTCCTTTTTCCTTTCCCGGTTCCGCAACAGCCAGCCAGTGTTGCCAACTCTTCAGTAAGGAAAGTAGCCATTGGCTGTCCTAAAAGTCGCTAGAAGTCGCCAAATGACGTAATCGCCTAATTTGCATAATTGACCATTTGCATGTAATTGTAATGGACGCTGTAGTAGAGAGGAATAAGTTATTTGAAACACATCGCATTTCATAATATCTCATTTCATGAAACCGTCTAATTGTTTAAAATGTTAAAGTTATGGCAAAAAATGTTCATGTTTTACTGTGACTTGTTGTAGGCTCCTAAATTCAGCATAAGGTTAGAAACTGAACCAAACTTAAGAAAACTAAACTAAATCAGCGGCAGCGTTGCGCATGCACGATTCATTGGCAGTCTGGACGCAGAGTGGTGTGGGTCTCCTCTCTGCTCTGACTGCAGCTACAACTGCTGCACGAGGCTGCTGTGAGACTGACCGTCTGTGAGTGCTTTGGGACGGGGGAGGGGCTCACGGCAGCACCCGCTGCTCGTTCAGGACAGTAACGGCAGAATATATGCTTTCACGTCAGTCTCCAAAACACCAGAAAAAGTCGCTAGATTTGTCACTAGTCGCTTTTGACAAAAAAAGTCGCCAAGAGGATTTGGAAAGTCGGCAGATTTAGCGAGAAAGTCGCCAAGTTGGCAATACTGCTCCTTCTTCTTCTTCTGTTTGAAACGGCGGCTGGGCTGGCAGCCAGCTCATTGGCGCATTATCGCCACCTACTGTTCCGGAGTGCGAGTCAAACCCCTACACCGCAGCAGCCAGCAACAGACTTTCACAAAATAAAAGCATGTGAGCAACATGCTTTAATGCGCGATAAAGAAAATATCGGCGTTAATAGTCTAATGAATTAACGTGAAAATAACGCGTTAACTTGCCCTGCCCTAATAAAAACCCTATGTCTCCCAGTCACTGACTTTTCCTAAAAGTGTGTTTTACATCATCTTATGCATTTTGAGGATTCTGGAATAAAAGAGAGAGAAAAAAAGAGTGATTATACCTAGAACCGCCATGAGGTCATTTTGACCTCCATTACTCTGAATGCAAAAATGATAAATAGACTGTATTTATAAAGCCATATACATCATATAGCCAGCCAGACACACAGCTCAAAACACCTTCCAGTAATGCCTGACATTCCCCCAGTCATACACACACACTTTCCGAAAAAATAAAAATAGGTTTTGCCAGGCAAACAAGATACAAAAGGAGTTCAAGAACACTTCAATACATTTGCAGGGAGGAGCCAGTCTTTTTGCATCTTGGTTGCCTAGCAACACTTATTGTTATTTTTCGAATTGTGCGTGTGTGTGTGTGTATATATATATATATATATTAGTGCTGTCAATCGATTAAAATATTTAATCGCGATTAATCTCATGAATGTCATAGTTAACTCGTGATTAATCGTACATTAATCGCACATTTTTATCTCTAATAAATGTCCCTTGAATTATCATTTTAATACTCTTATCAACATGGAAAAGTGAGGCTTGCTTTGTGCAAATGTTTTTTTATTGAAAACAACGTGTAGTGTCATATTTCACACTACTTAATGCACTAGATTCATACTTTTCCAAATGACTTCTGTGTTAAATATTGTCAGAGATGCCGCATACGGACGGATTTACCTCCATCAGCTGGCGGTAATGAAATGCGCTAAATGCATTTCAGAGGCTAAAATCTCCCAAAGAATCCAATCCAAACATAGATGAATGAAAGGTTGTTTGTAATATATATAATTCTAATTTGTGATCACTGACTTTATTAAGCCGACTGCATCTAACACAGCGACACGCACCATGCAGCCTTGATGGAGACGCTGTAACGTCTGACCGCAAACAAAGTAAGTGATCCGTGTCAGCTTAATATC
>JAJHUR010072618.1:33940-44336 GCA_027495735.1 Lutjanus campechanus | reverse complement strand
AGCGGCTGCATTCTGCCACTTGTCATTTAGCCACAGCACATGAGGGAATGCAAATATCTGTAGCTGTGATTTTAGACTGTATAGCATGAATTCCCCTTAATGAGGAGAAAGATTGCTGTTTCATTCTTTGGCTGTCATGTTGCCACCTGCTAAGTGGAATGTGCTCTGAATCTGAAGAGCTCAATGTGAGAGAGGTGAATGTGAGTCAATGGTAACACAGGATGGTCAACAGTGAGAAAGAATCTGTTGCATGGTCGTGTGTGTGCATACATACAAACATATACAGTACATACAGACCCTCTATTGTATACTGAAATATAGACACAACACTTTTGTGTTTGTTCCTGTTTTTCACAAGTTGAATTAAAAAAAATTAACTGACTCCTTCTACACATACAAAAGGGTTTATTTCTCTCAAATTTTGTTCAAAGATTTGTTCAAATCTGTGCTCCTTCGCCAAGGTAATCCACCCACCTAGCAGGTGTGGCATACAGAGATTAGAGCCCAACCGATATATTGGTCAACCGACATTATCAGTCCATGATTGGCCTGTCACAGCTATATGGGTCTGTGCCTGTATTGGTGTATAGATTGTCTGATATGCACCAATATGCAAAAACCTATGAAAACCTTTTTTCAACAGAACATAATGAATATTGTTTTATTTATTAGCTTTATAGGCAGCACTTCATGTATATTGGACCTATTTGTTCATTCAGGTTTAATATATACATATATTTTTATTTACTGGTAGTTATTAACATATATAATTATTAAAAAGTTTTATTACCCTGATATCATTTTGAACAATAATAATAATTGTTAAATTGTAAAATATATCTCTTTCATTACACAAATGTCAGACACTTTTGAGGGATCAGTGCAGAATATGTGTGTTTATGTTCATATATATTCTGTATATTATAATCTGTATGAAAAATATCAGCCAATGTATCAACATCATCATTTTTTTTACTCCTTAATATCTGTATTGGCATCTGCCCCAGAAATCCAGTATCGGTCTGATTAAACAGCAGGGTCATTGCACAGGTGTACCTTGGACTGGTCCAAGCCAAAAATACATTTATTAGGCACTGGCTATTTCACATAGAACTACAGATCACTTTTTTTTTTTTTTTCCAAGGAGGGCAAAGTCATGACCTGCCCTACTCTGATTGGCTGGTACTTGTAGTGATTGGTTGGAGTAAGAATGTTAGGGTAAGCCAATCAGAGGCAGAGTAGGGCAGGTCATGACTTTGCCTTCCTGGGAAAAAAGTGGTACCTGTATGTAAAACAGCCATTTAATGGTCGCTCCAAAATCTGCAGTTTGATCTTGAAAAAAGAAATTTATTAGGCACTAAAATATGGCTATTTCACATAGGACTACAGATACCATTTTTTTCCCAGGAGGGCAAAGTCATGACCCACCCTACTCTGCCTCTGTTTGGCTGGTAGTCATTGCTTTGTTGATTGAGTTGGTTACATTTAGGCATGAGAAGTGACTGGCTAGAATAAGTTAAGATTATTAAGGTAAACCAATCAGAGGCAGAGAAGGGTGAGATATGACTTTAATCTCCTGAGAAAAAAATGGTATGTAGCCTTATGTGAAGTAGATATAGTTAAGTGCCTATTAAATGTCTTTTCAAGCTCAAACTGCAAATTTTAGAGTGGTCTTTAATTGTGACCAGTCCAAGGCATACCTGTGTCAGGTGGATGGATTGTCTTGGCAAAGGGGAAGTGCTCACTAACAAGGGTTTAAAAAATTGTGAACAAAATTTGAGAGAAATAAACCTTTTGTGTGCACAAAGTCTGAGTTTGTTTTTTAAACTTCATCTCATGAAAAATAGGAGCAAAAACAAAAGTGTTGCATTTATATTTTTGTTGAGTGTACCCTCATGCATGCACACACACTCACACACACTCACACACACACACACACACACACACACACACACACACACACAGGTTTACTAACCAGTCCGTTCTTCTTCAGGTCTGCCCACATGCTGGTCCCATCACCACCTCTCATTAGAACATGGTAGGTGAAGAAGTAGATGCCAGGCAGAGGACAGGTGAACTTGCCAGTGCTGGGCTCATAGTAGTTACCTACATTGGTCACCACATCATCAAATTTCAGTATCTCACTCCCCTCGTGCTGCTTGCGTAGCCCTGCATAAAAGGCGATTTTGGGAGTGTAGAGTGAGGGAGAATAGCCACCAGGACCTGGACCTGGGGGCCCCTGTGGCCCCGGTTTGCCTGGCTCTCCAGGGGGTCCACGTGCACCTGGAGGGCCAGGGATCCCAGGAGGTCCACGAAGCCCGGACTTTATCTTCTTCCCAGAGTAATCCTGGGGCGGTGGAGACACAGCTGTCAGCTCCTGGCCGGGCTGAGACGTAGCGTAAGGGTCACATACCATCCTGCAGCTCCCAAGCTTTTCATAATAGCTCCCTGTGTTTCCGGTGTTCCTCCCTTTGGTTGTGTGGACCAGCAGGGGAATGGCCACCAACAGTATTAGAACCATGGCCACACCTACAGCGGCCCCAATGACACGTTTCCTGCGGCTGAGCCGCGAGGCGGCCAGCGTCAGGAAGTCCTCTTCCCCCTTGGCTGGAATAGTGCCGGCCAGGATGAAACCTCTCAGAGAACCAGTGTGGTAAGAAAAGGTGAATGTGGAGAGGAGTGAAGGAAAACCAGTGGCTCACTGGGCTAAGTATGAGAGAGAACGCAAAATGGCAGACAGCCAGGAGGAGAGAAACGATAAAGATGTCCAGTGGACCAGGAACAAGATATTTAAAAGCCTTTAAGATGAAGCCTCTACACCCCACAGTGTTTAAGGAAATAAACACAAAAATCTGGATGTCTCAGATTTGTGTCGACACACTACAAAAAACATAATTTATCTGATGAAGTCTGTTTTTTTGACTCCCCCTGTTGTCCTCCAGTTCAGTGTAATTTTCAGCATCAAACAGAAACCATGACTGGCACTGAGAGAGTTGTTGTGAAAGCGCAGCTTATTAAAAGTCGCTGAAATGAGGGCTGATGCCAAATTCAGCTCATTGAGGAGGGAGTGGAAGTGTTGTTTGTTTTTCTTGGATGAAGTATGACTTACAGTCTTTTTTTCAAAGAAAAATCTTCTTTTAAATCCCCCCTTACAAAGGTCAGGATTTCACTTCATGTGGATGTCTCACTTAGTGCCATGACTGAGAGTGACAAAAGTTCATCAGAGCTCTTTTCCTAACACAGTCATCTTATGAACCTCCACTTTTATCTTATTTCCACTGTGCACATTTAAAAAAAGGTGCAGTTTTCAGAAAACACTTTTGTTAACTTGGGTGTGCTTTTGATAGATTCCTCCTCTTTATATCTGGATCTGAAAAAATGAGCAAAAACAGCAATAAATAAATAAATAAAAATCAGTAATTGTCCTTATTCAACACTGCTATATACATCATTTAGATGCAATATCATTGCAAGAATTTGTTTAAAATGAAATGATAAAGAAAATACAAGAAAAAATTAAAATAGTGATCATGTTTAATATTCAGAATAATCTATATATTTGTTCACAGGTTATACACGTAAATTATTTAAAATATGTGATTATCTACAGTATAGGGCGCCTAATTTAAACCCGTTAAAACCCGTTACAACTGACCCGAAAAGGACAAAGAAAAACTCACCATCTGCTCTTTATAATCCAAAATTATCTTTAGAGGATAAAATTCTCTGTGCATCAGCTCAGTCCGCGTCCCACCAAAATGACTGGAGGACTTTGGACCGCTGGAGTGCCAAATGGAGAGAGCCGGAGAGCCGACGGGCGCGCAGGAGATGCCAGGAAAGTGATGAGAGTTTCTTAATCAGCGCTTAATCCCCTCTTTTCCTCTCCAGGTAGAAAATGGAGTTTAAATGCCGCTAACTTCACTTCAGAGTAAATGAAGCCCAGAAAATACCTGCTACAGCACTTTTTTTTTTTGACGCAATTCCAGATGATGCGGGGGGGCGCACAGCAACCTGACGCTCCCATTCAGAGTGGCTGTCCACTGTAGCGCTTCTTATCGCAGTGTTTGGTCCATGGGCAGTCCTCCTCCAGTCGACACCTGTTAGAGCTCTAGCTCTCTCTCTCTCTCTCTCTCTCTCTCTCTCTCTCTCTCTTACTCACTCTTTTACATCATACCTACATATTTGTTTTGCTCTCATAAAAAACTATGATCCACAGCAAAATTTATGGATACTGTAATTCACTTTCAACCTATATAGCCTACATAACATCCACTCCTGATTTTGATCCAACCTTTAACCGAGGTTACTGTAAAAATGTACACCAAAACCATTAATTACCTGTTAAAAATGTAGTCAGCCACGTAATCCAAGTATTATAAAATTAAAGTAAAGTAATTTTCCTTTACTTTTGGATAACCTCAGTACCAAATATGATTAAATTGTTTAGCCAAATGTTATGTTTCATGTCTGTTGCTTGATTTATTAATTGTTTATCCAGCTTTTCCATCCTTTGTTATGTGTAAATACACGTTTGGATGAATAGCAGCAATCATACTTTGTTAAATATGCACACTCAAAATAAACTGACATGAACTAATTCTGGTCTGGGGTTTGTGTTTTTACCTAAATATCATCCCGGTCATCAGCTCATCATCATCTACAGTCCCAAAACGCAATATGTCTGGATTTGCTGGATTTCTGTGTAGCTAATGTTAGCTGTGTAACTGACATTAGGAGCTGGTCTGTGAAGCTAGTGTTAGCGGTTGGTCTGTGTCGCTAACATTTACAGCTGGTCTGTGTCGCTAACATTGGCTGTTGTTCTGTGTAAGCTAACATTAGTGCAGGGGTCAGCAACCTATGGCACTTTTGCCCATCCCTAGTGGGTCCTAGTGGCTTTGACAAATGATTGTATCTCAATAAATAACACTTCTTTATTTTGCATTTCAATTTTCATTTATATTTGTCATAGACATAAAGTTATTTAAACCTGCAAAAATGTGTTATTATTTCATTAACTAAAATGTGCGTCCCATAGCCAGTTCAGTGCCTCAAAATTTTGCTGGTGGCTAGACTTGAGTCCACCCTCAGCTAGCTGTGGATGCCGAATCTCAGAAGGAAATAGAGAATTTAATAGTGCCGACTCCAGGCAGTTCTTTTTTCCTTTTTTGGGCCAAAAATTACTCTTTTGATAGCAAAAATGGTAGACCCCTGCATTAGTGGTGGTCTGTGTTGCTAACATTCGCAGTTGGTCTTACCTGTAAATGTTTATTTAAATTAGATATCAAATCCTGGGATGATGACAGGATGATTCACAGCTGGCAGAACTTACTTTTTACTGATTAAAAAACAAAATAATGGCAAAAATTCCACTAGTGAAAGGTTGGTTTCAGTCAAGACCGAAGTGGTGTTGTGAGACTTGTAAAGTCTTGTAATGTGTGTACTGCACATGAATGTGTAACTGTAATGGAATATAGTACTCTTTTTGTATCCTAAATATGTAATCCCATTACGTGTAATCCGTTAGTCCCACATGCCTGTTTTTAACTAACCATTATTACAGTCTGTGGGCCAAAATCAAGTAACTGCATCTCAGTGTAAACTGATACAAATTAGGGCTTAGACTGCACTGAATACCTCCCATCTGTGTCTTGTTAGCCCGACATTCACCTGTTGTTCGAGGCAAACTCTATGCGAGCAAAAATGTTTGATAAAGTGTTGCAAAACGAAGGCAGATGTTTTCATCTTCTGTGTGTCTGCGAAGGGAGGACAGAGAAGGGTGACTAAGTAAAAGCTGCCTCAGCATGATGTGTGAGGAATGGAGAGGAGACACTAAATGTTCCCCTGACCATTGTCTGTGTGTGTGACTCGCATCCCACAGCTATAAAGCCTCATTAGTGAGACACCCTGCCCCACACATTGTGCTGCTCTTTTTCTTCCACCTAAAACCCTTACACACAAACACATAACAATGTTCGCACTCTGGTCTATACACGCACAAACACACATGCACACATACAACAGACATACTCGGTACACATAGACAAAGAGTTTTTACACCATTAGTAATGTGAAGGCCATGTTTTGTATTCTGGTATCAACATTTTCTGACTGTCACACTGACAGTAGGGAAATAATGTGATGCCATGTGTGGTAAAATAAGCCTACGCTTTAATTATGCTACAATTCTTGTTATCACCAAGTATAAGTCTGGACGATATGCTTTATAAATGACATCTCAATGTTTTTAGCAACACACATCTTAATATACACATTACTCTAAAATAATATACCACAAATTCTCATGTAGTGACCATCTTGTAGAATAAGATCCATTGTTGTAGATTAAGATACCCAACAGTATATAAAGTGCACTCTTTAAAGGGCTCTTTAGCTCATTCCCTGATAGAAACTTTTAAAAAGGTTTCCTTGGACCTCTGTCAGACCTTTACCTAGAACCCAGCATAGAGGATTATACCAGGAACCATCTGTGAAAGGTTTCACCCAAAACCCCCTTTGAGAGAAGAGTCCACCCACAGGGTTCTATCGAGAATCTTTTATATTTGAGGGATTTTATCTGAACCCATCCAGATAGTTCTACCACCAACCCTTTTATATTTAGAGATTATATCTTGAACTCTTCTTGATAGTTCTATCAAGAACTATTTTACAGTCTAAGAGTTTTATCTAGAATTCAACCCAGGAGCCCTACGGGGAACCTTCATCTATTCCAAGGGTTTTATCTAGAGCCCACCCAGAGGAATCTAATGAGAACCCTTTTATATTCATAAGGTTTATATTCTAAAGGTTTTATCTAGAACCCACCCAGGGGGTTCTACCAAGAACCATTTTATATTATGGTAAAAAAAAAAAACCCTTGACAAGCCCTAAACCTTCAACAATAATTGAAGAACTCTTTCTTGAAAAAGAGGTTGTTTGGATGAAAACTTTTCTTAAAGGAACCCTTACAAAGTATTACAAAGAACCCTTGATGAACCCTGCTTCTTCAGAAGCAAATGGTTCTGGGTAGAATCTCAATCCCTCAAGGACTATTTTGGAACCCTGATTTCTAAGATTTAGGGCTGGGCGATATGGACAAAATCAAATATCACAATATTTTTGATTAAATACTTTTATATCAGTCATTCAGCAATATTGTAGGGATGACTATTGGTGCCTTCACAAATTATTAGGACAAAGAGATTTTTGATAAATAATCATCAGTAATGTGGATGATGTTGATATAATATTATAATATTAATTTATTGCCCGATCGCCAATCCTATTCACTCGTTAACATCATCTATTTGAGAAACATCTTTAGCTCATATCATCATTTCCTCAGAGTCCCGTGTCACCTGTCTGACAGGCACAATCGCAGATCTGCGTGTTTAAAGTTTAATGGCCGAAGCAGTGGGAGCAAGGGGAATAGGTCTACATACACTATTGATGACTCTCTTTTCATCAACCACCACCTCCTCGACCTCTCTCCTCAGATATGATGACCACTGTCTGGCAATGTAGGGATCATCCAACCTGATCTCACCAGACACGGAGAGAGGCGGATAATCACCCAGTTTTAAGGCGGTTTCCCAAGGATGGGTTGGATTTAGTGGGAAATTGAGGTGGAGGGCGTGGAAGGTTTGGGGAGCGACGGCCTGCGATATTTCCATTGGGAGATGTTGGTATAGCTGAGCAGGGCGGAGACGAGTTAAATGCTGTGTCAGTCCCAGTTTGCGGGTCAGTCAGTCTGGCCCGCTAGCACAGTGCTTAGAGGTCCTGGGCAGCACGGGGCAGATAATCATTGCCAACAGTCAGAGGCAATATGCTCAGGATTGGATTTTTAAAGCCTGTTAAAATATTACTGAGATGATTAATATTGAAATATGCGCATGTCTTTCAGCTGTCTGTCTCCCACTCTCCCTATTCTCTTCTTGATTTGTTCCCCTTAGTATTCACACTCACCTAAAATTTCAATATTATGCATTATGTTGATGGAACGTGTCTTTTTTATTTTATTCAATGCAGTTGCTTTATCACATCACTTGCACTGACTTCACTGTGACTCACACTGTCACCAATAGAAAAAAAACCCATAGGAGAATCAGTGCTGGGCTGTTTGAGTTATTAGTTTGTTTAATAATTAATTTCATATATTATGATACACCGGGAATAAATCTCTGTCTTTTGTGCACACCCCTGCATAATTCGAGCTCCAGCTTTTCTCTCTTCTCTTCTGTGTAAACAAGCAAGAGAGGAGCAGGAACTTATTTATGGCTACATTACTCATGTTGTATTTCTCTTCTTCTATCGCCAGTTTGTCTGCATTGTTTCTTAAAGACATACTAATTCTTCAATTCAGCCATTCACAGCAACATTTAAAGGGATAGTTTGGATTATTTGTGCTGGGGTTGTATGAGGTACTTGCCCATAGTGAGTGTATTACCTACAGTAGATGGTGATCAACACGTCCCCAGACTGGAAGCGGCAGGAGTACCTGTCATGAACTGCTGTGGACAGGGTCAGCAGCCAAATGTATGTTAGCCACCTGAAAAATAGACCACCTAAAAAAATGAATATTAGTTTACACGTATATTTTCACTAGGTTATCTTGCCATTTTTCCTTTGAAAAGACATTTTAAAAACGACTATGGTCCCCTTTAACAAGACATTCAGAAAAGGTTCAAAAGTGAACATGTTTTTCACCAACTATTTAAAGATGTTGATTTAACATTCGCATTTAGACCATATTTCACTGGGATTAGCAGTAATGACATCTTTCATCCTCTACAATGTGCTAATAATACCCAGTTGTCACTTTGGGCCCTCACAAAAACACTACATCAAAATTTCCACACACTGGTCTTAAACCCAAGTTGCCTTGTTGTAAGTTTTTGTTTAACCCACGTCTTCCTGTTCATTTAAGCATCTTTTTTTCTCTTTGTAACACATCCCAGTGCATATACCCTCAGAATAGTCAAAGCTGTAACCAGTGCACAAGTACTTGCAACTTCCAAGTATGTGTGCATTGGTTACAGCATCCATTACTTGCATTCGTTGCAGTGTCCTAGAAGTTTCTTGTTGGCAGCACACAGCCTACATAGTTCATATTTATGACATTTTATATTTAACATTATATCCATTGAAATTACGTATTTGTGTACGCTAGATTTCACCTACCAGCAAAATATGACTTTGGGAAATGCCTTCTCACAAATAAATATTGTCTCTCTTTCAAATTACAACTGTACAAATTATCAAAGTGATTAAACAAATTTGTGTTTTGCAACTCGTTGATGTTGCAGACACATTTTAGCTGTTTGAAAAAAGGTAAAATGATGTCCAGACTGAATATCAACCAGTTTCCAACTAGAAATCTATGTTGAAATCCTGGGTGGTGTTCGCTTGGTGCAGTCAGACAGCTTTTTTGGATGGTTTCCCCTCATAAAAGACTGTCTGACGGCAAGGTAAATATTCTAAATACAGCAAACACCAAAACTGATATGGATTTTTTTGGTATAATTTTTTCTATTGCCAGACTTCTTTGACAAAAACAATAATTTTACTTTGCAGAACACAGGAGTTGCTGGTCCACTGCTTTGTTTTATTGTGTGACTTGTGTAAAGAGTTAGTTTGGAGCTGCAAAATAACACAAACAAATGAAACAATCAAGGCAGTGGTAGACTAGTAACTCCCATGTTCTGCGAGATAAAATTACTGTTTTTGCCAAAGAAGTCTGATTGCTTAGGAGTGAGCAATGTTTGGTTATATAATCGATAATAAGTACTATACAGCCCTGCTTTAAAAAATCTACTATATCAACTATCCCTTTAAGTAACTTTATACTTATCTTCTTAGGTTCTTTTACTTTATTAAATGCATGTCACAGAGTAAACCAGATGTTTCTTTCAAGTAGTAATGTGTGGAACAATCTCAGCTATCTCAGTCTGTGAAATACTGTTTGTCACATATCATATCCAGGTATATGTGACATATTGTATTTTGTTTTGAGAAAGTGGCACAGTCACACAATCCACACCAGCGCAGGGAGTGTGACCAGCGCACACTGAGCATCAGCTCTGAGGGATGATGACATATCGTCCCCAAGAGGCACGAAGCTGCCGGAGGGCCGTCACTCCCCAGGGACCACAGCTCACATCTTCCACAGTTAACAGTGACAGGAATCCAGCTATCAAGCTCCGATTCTCTGCCATGTAGATTACTCTCTTGTAAATCAATTTAGAGGTCATTAGGGATGTAAAGAGGTGATTTGGGGCAAGTCTGAAAGCAGGGAATCAACAAGAACTGTACAGTTGAGGAAAAAGATGCTGGGAAAAGCTGTACTTTACTCATTATTAAGGATTGGGACAAAATTGTATTTGGGGGGGGGGGGGGGGGG
>JAJHUR010072618.1:0-33920 GCA_027495735.1 Lutjanus campechanus | reverse complement strand
GGGGGGGATTTTTACTCTTCATTTATGCTGGGAAACTATATTTTAAAAGATCAGACTCTTGGCTGTTAAACCTTGTAACACGCCAACCTCCTAGTGAATATGTTTTTTTATTAAATGTGGACGTCGACTCTGCCAGATGGAAAATCTGAGGGAGCTGACATCTGACTGAGTTGACAAAATGTTACATAGTTGCATTTCACAGCATGGTCCTATTTTATTTTTTTAAAGTTGTTAACAGTCCTTTTAATTCTAATCCAAACTGACACATTAAAAAATATATATAATTCTTATTAACTTTAGATTTAAAAAGGCTATGAAGTTGACATGTTATGGTGGGGACGTATCTGATAGCCATATTATTTAATAAATTTGTTGAAAAATAGAAAGCTTACAAGTGCATGAGCAGTATTCCTGCCTTTATTTTACCAGGAAGTTAGACAGGGGTCCTCAGGGTATAGCTAACCCTTTTTATGCACAATTAAATTGTGTTTTTATTAAAAGAAGAAAAAAAAATAAAACAATGTTGATTATAATAATCAATTTTTATTATGTAAGCAGAGGGTTTTAGTAGTTTTAGATTTTGAAGGCTTTTAACACATTTTTAAACTATTTGAAGTTGCAAACATCTAGTCTTGGACAAGGGTGTTTTCTGGCACAGAACTTAAAAATAAATAAATAAATAAAGCAAACCAAAACATTTCATAAATGACGTATATCTCATATATATATACAGTATATATAAATATAATGGAATAAATTAAATAAAGGAATTATCACTGACACATCTGATGCTTGCGTTTGCTTTGATCCATGACAATAAGGCTGATGTGGGATATATCAGGGAGTAAAAAGGAAAAGAAATGGAGGTCTTGCATCACAGAAACTATGTCACATTTGTAGCAAGATAATTCAAAGATGAATATGAAGTTTGTTTATTCAGTCCATGCATTGTATTGTTCTTGCACTCTGACATGAAATGGATTATTTTCTCCATGACTTACCTGAGCATGTGTGTGTTTACTGTACAGTGCAGATTTGTAAGCAGAGCGCACGGGTGTGGATGTGTCTACATCCTGGTGCTGTGCTGTTTCATTAGGCTCTGATTATGGGGCCTGATGCAGAGTGACAGTGTGCAGATTGAGTTGCACAGCCACTCTAATTCTCTCTATTAATAACAACCCTCCACACTGCTGTCCCGAACCACGTTTATTAATCACAATTTGTCATCTGTCCAATGCTCCACCCTCTCCTTCTCCCTTTCTCTCACCCTCCCTCCCTCCCTGTAGTTGTGTTCTTCTCCTCCTCCTCCTCCTACTTCTCCCTCCTTCCCAGCAGGGCCAGTTATCCTCTGCACCTCCCCACCCCCACCTCCTCCCCTCCACCCCTCACCCCAGCTCCGTTCGCCTTCAGCTCAGAGACATGGTCCAGCATACAGAAAGATGTTCTCGCTCACACACACACACACCCCTGCTTGCTCACTTTAACTGCACTCTGGAAGGAGTCTGATTAATCAAAAAGCTCTGCAACTTTAATTGGCCAAATAATACTTAAAAACTTGGATTGTGTGGACTGTTTTGGTAACAATCTCCTGAACATTTATTATAATAAATTACAATGAAACAAAGCTCGATTTGCAATTACAGACTAGTTATGGTCTACCACATATAAACCTTGTACAATGTGATGCATCATTATAGAGATGTTTACTGAGATAGCATGCGGTGGCCTTTTGGAACACATTGATCCCTTTTTTGCATTAATCCCATCCATCTGAAATTTCTATGTACACAAAATGCTGGCATTTAATCAATATATATGCTAGGATATGCACACTGTATTATTACATTATTGGTGAGAAAATATTCCCATAACTAAAATCACATTTCTGCTCATGTCTCAGTCAAATGGCCCTTGACCCCACTCAGAAAGATGATTTATGAGTCAGCCAGTCCCTTAGGCCCTGTTCTGCCACTCCAATTTTCAAGCTGCGTTTATGCTTATTATATTGACACTTTTAGGATATCCATTTACCGTGAACCACAATCTCACCTCAGAGCAGAACTTTTCTGGTAGTTTGTATCTCTGAGACTGGGTTTCAACAACAAAGATTAATTTAATCTAAGATTAGGTCTACTCAGAGTTTAGAAAAGCTAAGTTTAAAGCGAGTAAATCAAGATTTGAAATTAAGCAGAACTCTGTTGCACAATTAAAAACTCATCTCTCTTTAGTAAATCCAAGTTTATTGCTGTAAACCAAAATTTTAAATAGTTAAATCAACATGGAGATGCTTGCTTATGCAAACTGTAATAAATTAAAATTGAAAAATTCGAATACTGTCAGAGCCCTAGTATAAAAGATATTGGGGGTTCTCTTCAATGAACTTTATTACTTCGCTCAGTCCATCACAAAAGGCAGCCATTTTAAAAGTTAAACCTCCTCAAATGTAAGTTTTTAGCTTATTAGGCTACTGAACTACATTTTAAATGAGAGTTTATGTTTTAGTGCAATAGCATTAAATTTAATCTAGGTGTAATGTAAAAACTAAACTGAGGTTTAAAGAGAAGATTAAATTTAGTCTTTCTTAATTTCAAGATAGTTTAAAAGTTTGGTGCATCACAATCTTAAATTAAGCCATTTTTTAATTAGGCTTAGAAATGAATCTTTGTAGGTGCAACCCAGCCTACGAGTTATAAACATGAATGAGTCTGATTGTTCACTGCTCAGCAGCGCATCTAAAAACTAATGCTTCTGCTACCAGCCCTCCCACAAACCAGCAGTACCCACCACAACCCACAGCCCCCATCATGCAGAAGCAGGGTCCCTCCACTGTTTTCTTTGAGCAGAACGGGTGTTTGGGGGAAACAGAGGCGATTTTCATGTGCAAATGTCAGTCAGTCCGCTCCCAGCAATCACAGGCCCGTCTTCTCCTGAGATCGGGGCTTGAGACACAGCCTGAATAATTTAGCAGCTCTGTGCCACCGTGCTTTAGGGTCGCAACCTTCTAAAGTGATGACAGAAAGACGTTGGCTGACTTCCCCTCCCATTCACTCCCATTACCACTTATTTACCGTTCCTGATTCCAGGCAGACAAAGCAGAAGGCCACGCCGGGGAACAAAAATCATCGCCACTGTATAAACTGCGTCATAAAGCAGAGCACGACCAAACAATGACATTTTCACAGCAACCCCCAAGTCGGTGGCGATCCCCTCCTGTCCCACGCTGTGAAATAAACACACGCCGCACACATGATCACCCAAGCCAGCAGTCACAGACAAAAGAGATGATGGACACACACACAGAGGAAAGGTCAAGAAGTGACACACAGCAGGGACAGATGTCAGAGCAAAAACCCTACCGATGTATGATAGGTGTGGATTAAGATTCAGATAGTGACGGGAAAAAAACATCCAAATCCTCCATTTCTGACGAGGAGAGATTACAGTGATTTTCAAGGTATGACAAGGGAAAGCACGGAGACGTAGAGGACAGAGTGAAAGAAATTGATCCGTCCTTGCGTACAGACACAGTCTACATTTCTATCATTCAGAGGGAGACAGACAGCGCTTGGTCTGACAAGAGTGGTCATCACTCGTCTGCAGCGGGGCTTTGACAGCAACATGACGAGGATGAATGGACTGGCCAGCTATCCCAACCAAGACACATGCTGCTGGAGAAATGATACATTTATCTGCCTCATAATTTCTCTCAGTCATGATCAAGTCCCTCAGTTCTTTCACACGTGTTTTTTTGGCCACACGTCATGCAATCAAGAACTTATCTCTAATGTCACTCGTAGATATTTACATGCTTGGGAAGAATTACATGTACTGGGATTACAGGTTACAAAAAAGGTAACTGTATTCCAATACTGTTACAGAAAATAGGAGACATAATCAGATTACAGATACATATTTGAAAAATTGGGATTATTAGCAGATTACAATTTCAAAATTCATTTTAAAAACAGTCAATTCATTATCATGGCCTCGTGATAAAATGCTCTTATGGGTGGAAAAGACAAACAACATCACAGTGCAATTTCTGTCTTCAGCTGTGAAAATCCTGTCATCATCCAACTCAAAATCTAATCTAAATAAACAAAAATTCAGTTATCTGGCCAACTTGTCAATATTACTCTAGTCTCATATAGGCAGACGTGTCTCCACAGCACTCAATGCTAGAAAAAGCTGTTGTCACAAACAGCTTGGGCAAAGCAAAGCCCAGGATGCAGCGACAGTTCTGCTGCAACATAGTGTCGAGGGGGAACTTTTGTTGGTTGTTTACACGTCGGAGTTGAGCCCTGGCATTAAAATGGCTAAATCACTGCAAACGAAAAGGTGCTAGCTTGTTTACATTTATACCATTAATGTCCCAGATGCCAATTTGCCATTTTCAGCCTGTAGGTTGCAGCTCTGAGGTTGTTGTTGTTTCCCAATAACTTTGAAAACGTAGCTAGTGGATGTCCCAATGCCAACTTAAGCCAAACAACCAATGGCAGGCTTATACCCACAGTGTGCATCCAGTGAGTCACACTAATACTACTACTACTGACACATATCTTGGGACTGTCAGTGGAGATGCTGGTGACCGGGATGATATGTTGGTAAAAACTCAAGTCTCAGACTAGAATTAGATGATGTCAGTCACTTGAAGTTTTTTTAGAGTAGACAAGAAACAGGGCAGAGAGAGAGGGGATGACACGCAGCAAATGGCCACAGGCGGGAGTCAAACCAGCGGCTGCTGCAGAGGACTAACAGCCTCCATACATGGGTCAGACGCTCTACTAACTGAGCTAAACGTCCGCCAGTCACTTGAAGTTTGAGTGTGAAGTGTGGATAACATTTAAATGTGCATAAGCGCTGCTATTTATATAAACATGCTTTCACACATACAGTAAAGGAAGGAAAAGCTGGACGAACAATTAATAACCCATAAAATAAACACAAAACATTATACTAGGCTAAACCGTTTCAGCATATTTGATACTGAGGTAATCCAAAAGTAGTGGAAAGTAATCAAGTTAGATTACTTTTAATATTGCGATACTTGGATTAGGTTACTGGCTACATCTCTTTTACATGTAATTAGTAATTTTATCAAATATACCCCCATACTGTGACATCTTTTTATCTTGCAGAATTCGTATCCATGGACAAAACTGAGATTGATCTGTAATCTTTATAAAACAGCAAATCCAACACACAGGCATAAAAACAGCATTGGCTGCCTCTGAGTGTCTCCACAGTACAGGAGGATATTATTGGAATGTAAGGAAACAGCAGTGAATTGTGTATTAGTGATGCAGTGGGACGTTCCCATGGAGATGTCAATTCTTGATAGCCTATTAGTCCAGCCGCTGAGATGCAGGATCACTAAGAAACACTGGAAGGAATGAACGACACGTCCCGCTCTTCCCTCCCACCCGCGCCTCTAACCTCTTGTCATGCACCGCAGCGATACAGTCAGTCGAGTCAAACCTGGTCTGGTCAAACTGCATTTATGAAGAGTGTCAGTGGGCATGTGGTTTGACCTCGTGTCACGGGAATGCATTACAAGGGCAGGCAGAGGGGAAGGGAGGACGCAAAACATCCCTCTGAATTATTGAGAGTGATTATTTGGTGACTTATGGTTGGTGGCTGTCAGGTACGGCATGATAAATTGTGCCAAGCAAGAATTACACTTTCTCATTTCTCTGCTGTCTATTTATCTGCCTTTCTCTGCCTGACCACCCCTTCTCTACCCTACGCTCATCCCTCCACCTCGTCTGTCCTTGGACTAGTAAGTTCTCAGACTTACTTTTGGATCAGCATGTCCTCGAAAGTACTGTAATTAAGCAGAAGGTATGATGACAGTAATGAGGTGTGGACTAAAGTCACAAACTTGATGACTTCAGACTCGACAAAGTCAAAAAAGCAACTCAATTTGGACTTTGACACCAATAACTCAGACTTCACTTGAACTTGAGCCATTTGAATTGAAAACACTCACATTCCTTTCCTCAAGCATGCCACACATCAGTTCATCTCGCAATCATTCTGCAATAAGGTAAAAAAAAAAAAAAAAAAGCTTTGCCTTGTTTGTATTTCTTTAAACCAATTACAGTGGTCTTTGGCACCGCAAAGCCCAGGAAGCCCCAGCAAAATAGTGTCATGGGGACTTGTTTTGCTGGAACATTTGCATGTAGGGAGGAAAGCCTTCGCATTAAATTGGCTAAATCCCCACAAAAGTAAAATAACATCTTCTAGCTTGTTTACATTTGAATGTTCAGGTAACTTGCCATTGTCAGGGTGTAGGTTGCCATGTAGCATTGGGAACTTTGAAAATGGCAACATGCAGATAGGAGGAGCCAACTGAAACTGTCGTCCAATGGCAGGCTTATATCCACAGTCTACATCCTGTGAGTCAGACTTATTTCCACCAAGGCTACACCGAATTCCCCAGATTCACTTTATTTAAACCCATCCACCATCATCCAATCAAGTTGCAGGACAGAACCATGAAGAATGAACATTACGTTGAGCCAGGTGGAAAAAAATACTTTAACCACTTTTATTGCACTGAGCTGCACCAAGCCATGACTGAGATGGACCTCCAAAGTGTTGTTATAGGAGAGCAGAGAGAAAGACATTGTTAAAAGTCTCTTTATGTTCAGCTCTCAGTATTTCTGTATTGTCTAACTGAATTTCTGTGCATTGAAATATAGTTTCTCTCCTCTGTCGCTGTTTGTACTTTCACGTATCTGCTTTCTTACACACATCTGACAACTGATCTAATGTCTGTCAGTCAGGGCGTGCTCAAGATTGCCTAATTAAACTGTCGTGTACGTGTGCATGCTGCTCGTCTGGTAGGAGGGGCTCAGGATGGAGAAAATGAAACCTAACTCGCGTCCTAGAGATGAGACTCAACAATCAACTGTTTTTTGGCTTTCTACCTTTCTTTAAGGTTCCTTCCTAAGTGCTGATAAAAATCTGACATCTCAGTAAGTGTTGCATTGCAGAATTTACACACTGCTGTGTGTTTTTTTTGGATGCTGTTTTGTAGAACTCTTTGTGGTTGAGGTGGCCAATTTTTTTGTACATAGGACTGGCCTAACATCTCTTTGCAGACAATTACAGCTTCCTCTCATGTCTCCTGCATTCACTGGAGTGTGTGTGAAGACGGGTGGGGAAGGGTGACAGCCATTAACAGTAACAAAAATTTTAAATTAGAAATTAGTCAAGTTATTGGTTTCATCTGAAGCAGGAAGTTTTATATCCATTCACAGTATGCTAATGTTAACAAAGAAATCAGACAATGCACAGCTAGGCAATTTAGTGATATCCCTGCAGTTGTGGTCCTGACTGGTCTTGAAATAAAATCCTGAGTCCCAATACAACACAGAATATGGTTGATCATGAGACCAAGACCTTCAGGAACTGGTTACAAGACCAAGACCAATCTTGAGAACTACAACACTAGCAGCATCACAGAGCCGCAGGCATGGCTGCAAATTCTTAGTCTAGTTTTCTTTTCACTTACGACTGAGGCGTTTGGTTGACAGTCCCATCCAGAGCAAAATTCCTCATCATTACAAGGAAAGCAAGAATCTGGATCATAGCAAGACTGTCAAACTTGAAGTGAAGAGTCTTTTCAGAAGAAACAAAACAAGAGCTAAGAAGTGAGATGAGAGCAGTTAATTTTTGAGAAATCAGGAAAAAAAATATGTGTGGGGTGGAGATATGAAAATGCTTGAAAACATGAGTTGTTTTCAGTAAATGATGGACAACGGGGCATGACTCTGCTTTTCAGACCAGAGAGGGAAGGTCACTCCATCTTCAGGGACTCGGCAGGAAGACGAGTGGTGACCATGTGGAAAGATGACCGGGGAGAGGAGAGCTAAATGACTGGCACTGGCCGGTGTGTATAACTCTGGCCTTGAGGTACAGAAGTGTGGACTCTCAGACCAGCATCAGGTTTTTAATCTAACTACAAACAGCCTGCGGCAGCCAGCGGAGAAGCTGCCAGAGGAAGGGGGGACAAGGGTAATTTGGTGAGGATGAAAATGAGGCAGCAGCATCATTCTGAATGAGCAGCGGGGGCTGGAAGAAGTGTTTTGAAGGGAGTAGGAGGAGGGAGTTGCAAGGGAAATGATTAAAGCTTGAACATGGAGCTGGGCTGAGTCCTCCGTCTGATGCATTGCTCATTGTAGGTGGAGTTCACTTAACGAACAGATAAACTGATGGATGATGAGTGGACACACGGCACAGGGACAATCTTGACTTTGCTTGAGCCAATTAAACCTTAGAACTCCTCTCTCAGTGAATAATAATCTCCCAAGAACATGAAGTTTGGGGTTCTTCGAGACTTTTCATGGTGTGTGTTCTCCTCTTGCCCCTCCTTGTGTGGCTTTGTTTTCCTTTTTCCTGTGCACATATACCAGGAGACCCATTTCCCCATTTCTAATTGACATTCCCTGTTGCATAATGTTTCTAACTGACTGATCAGGTATCAGAGATGGAGTTCTTTGTGTAAATGCAGTCTGAATAATTCATACAGGGCTGTCAGTGAAAGAGAGAAGGGGCATTTTAGAAATCAGCTCGCTAGGCCCCTGACCATGAATAATTGATCTGAACTGATTAAAATTTGCCGTGATTACCCCTCACCTCCCCAACAGATAAAACGCCACACCTGTGTTTGCTGTCTCTTTACTTATTCTCCCCTTTCTCTCCTTCCTCTCACTCAAACATGTTTCAATTAACCGCATGCTGCTGTCACACTGTGTGTGTGTGCTGGAATGTGAGACACTTCAGCATTGTTGCCGTTTCATATTGTCAGTTGGATTTCCAGCAACAAGCTGAATTTTTCCTTCTCTTTCATGTGCATTCAGAGGCGCGCTCAAGCAGAATTCAGTTCATTAAATGCTGTGTTTGTATTCAGAAAACAGTATTGTACTACCCTGTCCCTGATGAAAAATACAATTAATCTATGCTCTAACTACTATTCCAAATATTAGACCTTGATTAGCTGTTGAAATGCTGGAAAACATTTCTTCTCCTCCTCTTGCCTCAGGCATTGATCCTTAGATAGCTGCGGACTCAAACGCAACTGTAATTGCAAACAGCACACTGTCTGATACGCTGTAAAGATACTGTGCTCCCAGCAGAGCCACCTTGAGCAACTTGTCTGCACTCACCGCACATTTGCACATCAGATAACAACACATGCACGCACACACATATCAACCTCATTCTGCATTGAGATCGCTTCTCACTTCTCTTAACCTTCAAAGTCCAACTAAGGATGGCACTTAGATCTGTGTTCCAGAGCTGAAGAAAGAAATGCGTGACAGAGAGCAACTTGAAGGAGGAGAGAGGCAGCGAGCGGGAGGAAGTGTGGGAGAGTGACAGCTAATGACAGTAGCTACAAGCTGTGACCTTTAGAGCGATCACACAAGCATGACGAACCAGGCTCAAGGTGACAGAAAAACGGGCTACTTTGGAAGAGGATGTTAAAGACAACAAAGCTTTGTGTGTCTGTGGTTTGGCAGTCATGGTGCAGCAGTGGTAATGGAGATTATAGGAACACATGATCAATAACACTGTCATTTTTGTCAGAGAGCAATGGTTAACTGTGGGTAAATGCAGTTAAAGATCATATGTTCAATTAGAGAGGGCAACTGTGAGGGAGACAGGTAAATTATTTACATTTTTAATCTTTATTTATCCATGGAAGGTCAAATGTGCACACATGCTTTGCTTCACATTACTGATAATACAGGCATTCATACACACAAACCTTTTCAGTTTGCCAAGTAGCTGCTTGGGAATTGTGTGTCAGAGGGGTACATTGACGGTTGTCACAGAAGAAAAGAGGTTTTGTATTTTAAAATCACTACCTACATTTTCCAATGTGATCTGGGGTTTTGAACCAGAAATCTTGCATTTCAGTCCTTGCAGGACTGCCAAATGCTAATAGCCAGGTTTACAATATTGCTGACCATTTTCTAAAGATTTTCTGGATTGATCTCCTACTTTCCAAGCAGCCATTGTTTTCCATAAATATCATTATTATGTGAAAATATCAATGTGGTGAAGCTTGAGATTTCCATGAGATAGGAAATCCATCACTGTGGACTATTTATCAGCTGTAGTCTTGTCTGAGATATTGTTGAGTGTTGTGTTTTGCATGCTCTGGTATACATGAACAAAGCGCTACATGTCTGCTAAAGCCACCGTGCATGGCATGGCAAAAACTCAGGTTTTAAGATTAAAACATGTTGAACAACTTCACTCCAGAACACCAAGCCTTATTCACTGTGTTGTCCTAATCGGGATATGTAACTTTGTCAAAAAAGTGACAAAGCTTTCTTTGTGGCAGAAAACCTAATAAGTTTGAAATTTGATTTGTACACAGCTAAACTGTGGTGTCAGCGTGACTGTGGCTGACAACAGTCAACAACAAATAATCTTCTTACTAGAATAAACGTGCATCCTGCGTGAAATTGACCATAGCTGCATATGATAGGCCTACAAAACACTGCTTAAAGATTTTGTGAGGTGGTGGTGGTGGTGTAAAAAGTTTTTGAAACAGTAATATAAACTATATGTAATTTGTTGCTGATGAGCTGAAACACACACACACACACACACACACACAAAGCACAGGTTATCTTCTTGCATTTGGTCAGTCCACAAGTCATGGAGGACTGAAATCATCAGGCCATAGGTCATATTTAGGTCAACACATAACTCTTGAGTAAATAAATTAATGCTCCAGCCTCATGTAGGCATCTTAATTACACTGGTTCTTCATCACAGCGCCCTCCCTGGTCATCAGGTTCAGTCTGAAAACAGGCGGTCCACACAGCAGACCCATTGATCCACAGGTTTAAAAAAAAAGAGGGAGGGGAGAGGAAAGGGAGGTGTACTGGGAGGATGTGTCCAGTCCAGGTCCCTGGTGGAGGTTTTCAAGTGGCTGGGCGCTCTGTCTGTCCTGTCAGCCCTGAGCAAACACCCCATCCTAAAAAGGAAGACAGGAAAAAAACTCCCAGCTAGCATCACACACGGCTGGCCAGGGCCTCACTAGCAGTCCACTTGTCTGCTCTCCCCTCCGCAGAGCCTTCACAAGAGATGGGAGGAATACTAAGAGAGTAGGCATAGATTTTCTGCTGGGGGGTGGAGGAAGAGCGGGAAGGCTGTTGGAGGGTGGTGGGGTTGACTGCCCACATCAAACTCCCCTCCTTTTCTCTCACCCCTCTCCCTTTCTCCTCCTCTCCTTCTCATCTGCCTGGCTCTGGAGGGACCCTCTGTTTGTCAGCCAGGCAGTGGAGCGTCTCCCTCTAACCCCACCTCCTCCTGATTCTCTGTCTTTTCCCTTTTCTTTCTCCGTTTCTCTCTAAACCTCCACCTCTCTCCTGCTCTGTTTTCCTTGTCTTTTCACAATCTCTGTTTCTTCCTTTCCTCATGTCTGTTAAACAACCTCTTTACACCTTCTTGTAGGGAGAGCCTATTGATGAAGTCAATAACAGCCAGACAGACAGAGCAACATATGACAAAGAGTGTTAAACAAGATGGGGTGGCTTTGGTCTAGGTGCAAAGCAGTGGGAGAGATGATGGGAATTATTCTGATTCAAAGAAATTCTTCTAATAATGTTGGCGTAAAAGGAAGTTTAAAAATGAGAGAAACTGAGAGTGACTGGCCAATAAAGCAATGCAAGGTCCGTGCAGTATTTTACACAATATATAAATTTTAATTTTCCCTGACTTCACTAAATATATTGCACTGCAATGCACTGCAGTTGTGTCCCTCTGCAGCCTTGTAGCACACAGGCTAGACATTCTCACTTAAAGGGGAACTCCATCGATTTTACACATCAAAGCTTGTTTACATGTCTTGGGGAGTACTGTTGCATATGTGAAAAAGTTGTATAAAGCCCTTTGTGGCTCCAGGGGGAGCTGTGTGAAGTCTGACGAATTGCCTCGAAAGATGTCACTTGAGCCAGCGAGGATTTTGAATGAAGACTACAACTCTGAAAATGAAAAAATCTGGAGGTGTGGGGTTAGAAAGAAGCAAGCTTATCAGACCCCTGCTGTAGCCTGCTCCTCATCTCTGCTTGAGACTAACGGCTTGAGTCTATGCTAGCTACTACTAGCGTAACAGGGCCAAACCTGCAACCAAACCGTCAGCTGTCAAGTTGCATTGTGGGTAATGTAGCATGAGGTTTTTCACAGCATATGGGAGAAGTTTGCCCAGCAGAAAGGCTTTAGAAAGTCGGGTGACACAGTATACAGAGTGACAAAGACTATATTAGGAGCAGGTTGTGGCGGATGAATGGATTAGGCACAGGTCTCCCACCCAGGAGACTGAAGTTCGACAGCTTGTTGTTGACTTATTGTTGTTTGCTTTGAAAACTACTTGGTTACAGATTTAGGGAAACATGATTGTGTTATAAATTTCAACCAGAAAGCCCTTAGAGCTTAATCTTAACATTTGCTTTCTAGATAATATTTAAGCAGTCAATATGTTAGCTAATCAGACACATTCATGTAACTTTCTTTTTGGGGTTTGTGATTAAGGATGATTTCTGATCTGCAGAAGTTGCATAAAGCTGTTCTCTTCTTACTACTGCCATCGACAACATAATCCTTGAATCCAAATGTTATTATTTTTGGAATACACCTCTCCTTGATAGCTGCTTTCTTTCAAATAGAAAGAAAGTAGTTCCAAATTAAACTGCTTACAACAAGGTCAGGGAATTATCTTGAGTCTCTGGGTCCTGATTTTTGGAACGAGACACTGGTTTTGAATTTTTCAAATGTACTTTTTTTTTTTTTCCGGTTATTTGAGCACCACAAACAGAGTGCCATTTAGTGCCATCATAATGGGGAAAGGGCAGATATTTCTATGGCAGATATTTCTCTCTAAAACTCTGCAACTTGCACCAAAACAATCTAGATGGATAAACAGCACTACAGGCCGGGGGATTGGGGGATGAGCTGTCCCTTTAATATCTAGAAAAATGCAAATATTGAATAAAAAGTCAAGACCTAGCATCACACACGCTTGACTTATCTCAAGTCAAAGTCAAGTCAAGTCTTTTATCAAGTCCCAAAATTTGCATCATGTGACTTGAGTACTCCACCTGTGAGTTTTTTTAAACTGTTTATCATGACCATAACATTATATGAGTGCAGTGTTAAATGGGTGGAGTCTTCTTTCAACAGGTCAGATCACCTGTCTCCAAAAAACATTTTTTTATTTATTTGCCCATGGTAGTATTTTGTTATATAGATATAGTTTTTGTTTCAGTCTTGAAATATCTGTATCTTTGAGATTTCTGCTTCTACCCAAAGACAGTGTTGAGTGAATGTTTTCAGTTTGTGATGCTCTCAGCATTTAAAATAATTACAGCACATTTCTCTTCCCAGAATCCTCTGGTGGCCCTGTTAGTCTGGAGTAGCCTCACTGTCAACAGGTTTCACAAGGACTGTTTTTACACTACAAAGTTGGGGTGATAATGATTAACCATTATCAACCTTTTTTTCATCACAATGAATCGACTGATAATCGTTAATCTCACAAATGAGTATTGAAAACACTTTTTGGGAAGACATGTTACTGATATTTTTTTTCAATGGTGTAAACACTAAAAAGAGGAAAGTGAAAAAATATGTTTGGGGTATTTTTTTCTGTTTTTCACATAATGGGGATAAAAGTAACCCTAACTTTAGCCTCTTATTTCCCAATCTGAATTGATCAGCCTTAATTATCTCTCGGGCAGACATCCCCTTCCCCTCCTCCTTCCTCACCTCTCTTCCTCTCTTTCTTTCTTTGCTTGCCTCCTTTACTCCTCTTTCTGCTTCCCTGCCTCCTCCTCAGACCCAGTCAGTCCAGACTCGCTCCACACGTGTGCCAAGATTAGAGGGGCTCTATTGATTTCTGAAGCTGTGAGATGACAAGTTTGGTCTCAGATCTCCCTGTTTACATCTGATTCCCTGCAAGCCGCTTGTGGTCTCAGAGAAAGGCAGACAATAGGGAATAAGAGAGAAAAAAGCACCGATATTCCCCTTGTCTGAAGAAGACAAAGAGAATATTGCTGCATGTACAGGCATTTATAGGGGAGACTGGGGCATCTTATCACACTCACACAGTCTCAGGACGTCACAGTCACTCATTTTCATATTAAACTGAGTAATAAATTCTTGTGTACAAATGGAGAATGTTTAGATTTTTACTTCTTACTTCAGTTGTAAATTGTTAAGTACAGAATGTGCATTTGTGACAAACTGCCCCATCACTTGTCACACTGTGGGGTAAATTGTGACATTATATTTTTCAACAAATAAAACAAATAAAGGTAGAAGCTTTTCATGCTAATTTTGCTGTTAAAAGTCTGATTTCCGACAGATGTTTCAAATATTAGTAATATTTTCCAGCTTTACCTTCCTCACTGCCTTTAGCATTGTGTCAGGTGGTGTGCTGCCATTGTTGTTCTTCTGTTTTTAATTTCAAACCATTTGGATAGGCTTCCCTTTATCATTTTTTCCTTCTTTCTGTTTGCATATCCCTACAAAAAGATATTTTATTACTAATACTAATTAAATGCTTATTGTGCATCTTCCTGTGTATAACAACCATTTTGTGTTCACATCATTTATAACAAATAAAAGCAATTACTGCTGCTATTAATACTGTGTGAAGCAGTATATCAACACTCAAATTGCTGCTTACATATAACCATCAACTTTAGCAGCTAGCAAAGTCAGCTTCTTTCAGGCTGCAGCTGGATAGACCCATGCATGTTACACACATTTTCTCTCCTCTATTATGTGCAAAAATAATATAATTCAATATATTTACTCATCAATGTTTTATTACATAAACAGTGCACTGTTTTGTTTTGTTTTTTGTTTGTTTTTTGTTTTTTACTTTTATTGTTGAAAAAAATTACATTTTTTTCTCACCTCAGAACACAGACTTGCACATACAACTTAGATTTTTTTAGATAGTGCCTCCTGCTGTTGACGATATAACCTGGGTTACAACTTACCCATGTGACAAGATACCCCATTCTATATCATCTATGTCTCACATGTACTATTGTTTAGGTTTGTGTTTTTAAAAGTGCCAGGGGCTTGTCCATTGTGGCACACCACAGAGCTGCCAGGTCAGATTGTAGAAAACGCTATAACAGAGGATGGTGAGTCACAGTGGCATTTGGAAGAGGAGGTCCCTGCAGACGAAATCCATCATGCCTGCAGATGTGGCCTGCAGCTGGGGCAGGTGGATCACAAACTGCCACAACAAGGGAATCGCTGGAGATGAGAGAAAAGGGAGTGGTATCGACGAGATCACAGCAACTCAACACCATTCCATTAAGGGAGAACCCCTCGCCCACATAAGGACCCCCACCCCCACCACCAGGGACAGGACAAACCATGGGTGAGGTCCCACTCAGAGGGATTTGACTTGACAATGTTTTCTGATCTGTCATCGTTTCGTCAGACAAACCCCTAACTCTGTGTGACCTCTGACCGCTTTGCTTGTTTCCCTTTTATTCTTTGAGGCAGCTGACACAGAAAGACGCATCACATACAATATGATGTCTATATGGGTCTGTGTTGGTACTTAACAAACGTGCGTCGGTTTTGTGTTGCTCACCGTCTTCATCAGCCAGGTGTGTAGCATTTTTATCTTTAAAGGAATAGTTTTGATTATTTAAAGTGGGGTTGTATGAGGTTATTATTAGAGTCAGGATATTTCCTACAGCAGATTATGTTATTTTAGCCACTTAAAGAAGGTCCACCTAAAAAAATCAGTATTTCTAAAATGGATGCTATATATACACAATATTTTCACTGCTTTGCTATGCCACCAGACAGCCTTCTATGACAGGAAACTGTCATTATACAAGCCAAATATCACTCTTTAAATTTACTGCATAGGCAAAATTAATAATTTTCCTCAGCAGAGCACAGGAGTTGCTGGTCTGCTGCTGCTTCAATCTGTTAGTCTATTTGTGTAATTGCGTGACTTCAGATAATTCGGGTTCACTGAGGTCACACAATAACACAAACAATAAGATCAAAGCAGTGGTAGGCCAGCAACTCCTGTGTTCTGTGAGGTAAAATGATTTTGTCATTGGAGTTTGATTGGTTTGGAGAGAGAGAGAGAGAGAGAGAGAGAGAGAGAGACATTTGGCATATATAATGGCAGTTTCCTGTTAGAAAAATCTGTCTGGCAGCATAGTAAGGTGTTAAAAATGTTCTAAATATACTTCAGTTGAACTTAATTTGTTAGGTGAATCTTTTTTAAGTGGTTAAAGTACCTTTTGTTGCCGACCCGGTCCACAGTATTTCATTGCTTAGTTTCCATGCTGATAGTCCTCTCTGCTTCCCCTGACTGGGAGCATGTTGACCGCCATCTACTGTGGCTAATACACTGAGTATTAATAAATATTTCATACCACCCTATTTCAAATAATCCAAACTATCCCTTCAAGGATTCTATGCATCACTGGATGTATAAATCAGTCTTACACTGGGCACTGGTGTCACTGAAATGTGGACATTAATGGCTGACAGTCTATTGACTGGCCTGCCAAGCCTTGTTAAGCTGGCAGCTTTTTTCCCCGAGACCAAAGCATACAACGCATCCTTTTATACCAACAACAAACTTCCTTCCTCCCCTGCAGCTATTTATCTACCTTTCAATTCATGTCACCTTTCATTTCTCGCTATTGTTTTCAGCTGTCTTCTTGCCTGACCCTTGGTCTCTCTTGAAAGAAGCATGTGGATTTCTGGCAGCTTGCTTGTTTTTTTTCTTTCCGACCAACATGCCACGATTCTATGATTGGCCTATGAAGGCCTCTTTGAAGCTTTTCTGTATCTCTCTAAACATCTTGGGCAACATCAAAGACCACACATTACAGGGGGCCAGAGTTCAACTGGGAGCCACTGCTATTCAAGCATCATCTCTCCTTTTCCCCTCTTCTTCAGGGGTCTTGTTTCTGCACAGCGCTGCTGAAGGAGATGGATAGCAAGCAGAGGGGGGGAGAAGGAGGAGGAGGAGGAGGAGGCAGCTTCTCTTCCTGCGTTTGTGTCCATCATGTGTCATGGCCGCTCTTGGCTTTCATGTTCTGTCTGGCTGAGTCTCCTGCTCCAGCAGTCTCTGTTTCCTCGCTGAAAATCTGTGTCCCTCAGAGGCAGGAGACGCTCTCTCCTCTGCATCCATTTCAGCTCAGCTCAGCGTAGCTGGGCTCTGCTCTCACCTTGCTGACACCAGCTCCTCAGCAGACACCTCTTCCCTGCATGGGCTCAGCTGGCTGACAGGCAGCTGTCCGTATGGATAAAGCAGGAGAGGACACACACACTGTAGTAGGCAGTCACCGTCACTGCCTGCTTTTCTAACACCTTTGCTATTGCCACCTCTTTGATTTAGACACTTCTCTTGGAAGCATCTCACGCTACCTCCAAAAAAAAAAGAAATAAAGAAAAAAGAAAATAGAAAATGTACTCAAAGTGACATCAGGTGATGTTTTTCTTTACTCGGGTTTGAACGAAGGTTACACAGGTTATGCTTTTTCTCTATTTTGTAGTTTCATTCTTGTTTTGTTTTGTTTTCACTTCAGCACCTCATAATGTTCAAAGTAAACACAGAATACACTGTAAAAATCAACCACTCTTTTCTCATCATTAGCAAGAAGATTTGGCTATTTAATTATTCTGAATGACTGCCACCTGGTTGGATTCTCCATGAAACAAGCCTGTTTACATTTTCCAGTGAGTAGTATGTTAACCAGTTAAAAAGAAACAGGATTAGATTTTTATTTAGATCATTTCATTTTAGCATTTTATTTTGTGGTTATCATGGTGAAAACACTACTGCTTTTGTCTCAGGAGGCTCCAAAATCAACAAAATATGAACGTTCCTTGTAGTAGCTTTAAATTAACAGAAATATCCAAGGTTTATTAATTCAAGTTATTTAAACTTAAAATGTCTGGTATTTATTTTCAGAACACTTAATAACTTGTACAAAGTTCTGTCAACTTTCTAAAGAAACATGATGAGTGTATTAGTAGACTGCAGTGTTTGAGAGTTAAAACACGGAATAGAAATTTCAGAGAACACCCTGACTGTGGCATCTTTCCTTATGCTCTATCATGGTCATTTTATAATTTCTTAAGGGACAAATTTCTCCTTCAATAATGTTAAGTTTTTTTAAATGAAGAACTGACTCTTCATTCATTCATTTATTGTCCATAACTGCTTATCCCTGAAGGGTCACCGGGGGGCCCGGAGCCTATCCCAGCTGACACTGGGCGAGAGACGGGGTACACCTTGGACAAGTCTCCAGGTCATCACAGGGCTGACACGTAGAGACAGACAACCATTTATGCTCACATTCACAACTGACTGAATTGACTCTTCAAACTGAGAAAATGTAAAAGGAAATCAAATTTGTTTGTAATGTTTGTCAGTGTGACTGAGGAGTTGCTGGCTCAACTTAATATCTTAAGTTTATCGAACATATTTTCTCAGGTACAACTGAATTAATGTCAAGTATGTTTGCTAAGAAAAGTTTATTTGTTTTGAATCATAAGTTACCTCAACTTGTCTTTTCAAATTCAGTCAACTTAAAATTTTCAGGCAGCCTGGATATTAACTTTTTCAAGCTAAAACAAATAGTTAATTTTTAGAGTGTACCATCTTCACCCTTTCATTCTGCTGCTTTCCGTTAACGTAGAATAATTATGCTCGCTACATCTCAAGTGTGGCTAATTGTCGAGCCTAATATAGCGGACTTTGACTCAAACGCTTGAGTCCGTGTTTGATTACCGCGGTAAGGAAAATTCAGTCGCAGGGGCCCAAAACAAGACGGTGGCTGATGAAGACAAATGTGCAAACACATGTTGGCAGAATTGCTTTTTGGTTGAGCGTGATCGGCTACGCTCAGGAGGGCGGAACCAGGAGTTGTGATTTATAGTTTTGTGCTGTCCCTGGACCACCACTGTCTGCTGCCTCCCACTACTGTAATTACCATGTGTGTCTATTAGAATAGTCCTGCTGCCCACAATGCATCACCTCAGCCGAGAGGAGAGGAGAGGAGAGGAGAGTTAACACTTAGCAGAGGTAGTCTTGTTATTCAAACAGTGTTCTCTACAAAAGCATGAAACACACAGGCAGAGTGGAGAGCAAAAATACACTGCAGATGATGTGATAAAGGTCAGAAAGAACAATGCTGAAAGGTTGAGGGGTGGAGAATAAGGACAGACATGGGTATCTTCCTACAGGAGGACAAGAATGACTTTATTTGGATGCTAAAAAACACAAATTTTGGCTACAGTATATATTTACAGCCTTTTTATATGCTGTAATGCTACAGACCAGCCATTAATGTAATTTAGTTCTAATTTCAACAACATCAAGGCTGTTTTTATGTAGCTCCACCTGTGGATTTCACAACATATTCAGTCTTGTTTTACATTGCATGTCCTCCTGCATCATATCAGCATCCCTGCTGACCACTCCAGAGTCAGCAACTGGATTCAGTTTGCTTTGCCTTGGGCCTTATAGCATCTCCTAGTGGGCAAACTGCCCGCTGTTTTCAGTCCCATGAAAATTAATGCCTTGAATAATGTGATTCAGTCAATACCTTCAGGTACCTTGACAAATAAGAGAACTTGACATCTTCTGAGCTTGTTTATAAGGTGGATTTCTCTGCAGTGTTTCCATTATGGATCATTTTTCCTTTGCTGTTTTACAGTCAGAGTGTGTATACGTGCAGCAGTCGACTTCCTACAGAGTTTGTATCCATTTGTATCCGTCTGCATTAATTACAGTTTTGTTTAGAGCTAATAACCAATTTTACATTAAGTAATACATTTCTTTTCTCTCTCAAAAGAATGATTTTGTGTAACGTCTACCTAAAAAGGAATTGAATCACCTTTTTCTTCTTCATGAGAGCTCTGAACCGATAATGAGACCTGACACTGAGCTCTGGCCAGTGTCATTTATGCTGTAATTGGCCTGAGGGTGTAAAGGGCAGCCATGCATCAGAGAAGACAGAAAACTAAGTGGCTTACAATGACAGGATTGAGAGGACGAAATACAAGTAAAGGGTTTCCATAAGTCACAAACTGAGGAGAGTTTATGGGCTGGTTTATGATACAACATGCATTACAGCTGCAAAAATTCATGGTGATTATTACACAGATGAATAAATGCATGCATGACTGTTTGAGTGACTGAGTTTTTTGATGCTATACAGAACCATCAAAGCACTACTCCACAAGGGATACACTCACATCAGCACTCACATTCAGAACAAACAAAATAATTGAACCAATAAATCAACACAGTATAACATACACATAGAAGAAAAGAACAGAATACAGCCAACAAACTGACATAAAAAACAAACCGATACAGTCTTTACATTTGTAATTGAAAAACTTTAAAAATTAAGTTTCTTTGTCTGAACATTACCCTCCGACAACATTGTACCATTGTGGAACAGTCTATGAGTGTGTCAGACTTTACACCAACAATCTATCAAAACAAATGATCTTAATCCTTTTTAAAACAAGACAGTAAGTCACATGTCAGTGTTTGATCATTTGTGTTACATCTAAATGCTTGTTTTCAGTTGCTGGGTGTGTGTCTTTCCTGACACACACTATGTGGCAACCGTTTGTCATGTTGCCGCCATTTTTGATTCACTGCTTTTGAGTTAAAATGAAATAAAATATAACTTTGATGAATAATAATAATAAATATACAGTGCAAAAAATGCCATGATGGGAATCCACAATGGCGTGGTCGTACTAAAGGAAACATTTTTAAACAGTAGATGAAACAATTAAAAGTTAAACTTTACTCATCTATTAATGTGAATCAGTTTTTCCAGATTGTAAAATGGCAGGAAAGGACATTTTCAGACCACATTATGGAAAGAGATTATGGAAATAAACCATGTGAGAAAGGCTGCAAACATCCCTTACTAAAAAGAAAAAAACAAAAACAAAAAAAACTTCAACTTCAATTTATTAAGTATACATAAGTAATGTTCAAGTATATTTCCCAAGTATACCCCAAGTATAAAGTAAGTAATATCAATGCACTGGTAGTATACTTGTATGTGCACTATTTTAATACTTCTTAGGACAAAATTGGCTCACTTTTAAATTTTAAAAAGAGTTGTAAACCTTGCAAAGTCAAATATGGGTATGTTACCTTGAGGTCCTGTAGAGGGTTTTCATGGCATAATACAGGAAAAATCATCTAAGCAAAATCCTTCACCTGAGCTTGAAATGAATAAATTTTTTTTCTTTTACAGTAAACGACTAAAAAAAATGAATCTTGAATTATGCCAATATTGATATTTTCTTTCCAGATTTACACGGATCCAAACCTTGTTTTTTTAAAATATTGTGGATATATTCTGGCCAAAGACTGCCTGTGTTTGTGCTTCACATGACTAGCCTCCTGTGTAGTCTCCCATCATGTATACTCACTCATTTATATCACTGTCTGCATACAAATAACCCAATTAACTTAACAGTTTGTTTCCAGCATCAAATATCTTATGGACCTAAATTTACTCTGTTCACATCCTTTGTAAACGTGGATCCGGATACCTCCACACTATATATACAGTAAATAAGTTGTTGGCACCTTTGCAGTTGTTTTAAATGGTTGAATGAAGGGTCAGATGAATGATTGAGGTTACACAGAGGATGGGGTTGTGTTGTTCACACTGATATCATTGCTCATTAGAGAAATAAATATGGTCTCAATTGATCTCTGTGACCACCAGCTCAAGTGGTTCCGGCTGAATTTGTGAGCCATTGATTTCTATGGCTTATTAAAGCTATGAGTATCTTACTATACAGAGAGATGTGAAAGCAGGATTACCAGGAAATAGAGGTATTGATTGGATCAAGAAGCTGAGGCTTACGTTTAAAATTCCACCAGAGAGACAGGATTTGACATAAGAACAGTGTTGACTGAAAGATATGGGAAAATATTCTGATGAGTCACTAATGCCCTGATCAAAAGGATATCAATTGTATGTTATTACAGATTAATTATATCATACTAACGTTATACAGGTGATTGTTACTCTTAAACTATTTTATATAGCCTACTGTTGGGTTAAATCTAAAACCAGGAGCATAACACAAAATATGGGCGCTGTACATACTGTGTTTAGCCTCAGTGAGTGGCTTCCCCCCTTTTAACACATTTTCACGCCTGCACAAAAAAATGAAAAGGTAAGAAAGCACATGCATCTGTAGTAGTTATTAGGGTAATCAGCAATGAAATGACACATTTAATAAAGTCAGCACAATCTGACATTCCAGCATATTTCACCCCTCTCTTCTCCACACAGTGTTATTACTGAGAAAAGCTTTAACATTATTTCTGTCATTATACCCTTGCCATAAAATAAAGGCAGCGAGCTCTTATTTTGGCCTCTAGACATAAAAAGGGTTACTGTATTTCAAAATAAAAGACAACAGACTCACACAAAATCATGTTTTATTTACAGATTTAAGGCAAATTACTGTGAAACAAGAGCAAGAACAGACTGTTGCAACATAGATTCAACTTTGTCGCTGTGAAAGCACAACAACTGGAATTCATCCTCAAATGATGCTTTGTAAGATTCATAAACATTTTTTAAAAGAATAAATAGAAAGTAAGTATAAGATTCCACTAACATTAAAATACATGTGAGTAATGACTTGCAAATGTATTCAGCAGTAAAATACAGTATGGTGGGGTGTGACAGAGATGTGAGATTCTGTATTCAGGGTGTTAATAATGTGTGTGTGTGTGTGTGTGTGTGTGTGTGTGTGTGTGTGTGTGTGTGTGTGGTTATTTTGAAATACTGGACTTATATAATACAACTATGTGTGACATGTAACCAATGGTAGAAATTAGGAGTTAGATTAGTTCTAGTATTAGAATATAATGTCTATCTTACTTAAAAAATAAATTTTTCTATTCTGCCCTCAGCTCGTAACATCCCTATGTTTTGCCCTCTGTGAAGCACACAACAGATGATAGGTACTTCCCCAGGCTTTGTTAAATTAAAAAGTTGAGAAACTCAAAATTTCAAGGCAATTTACAACAAGAGATTTTTGAGTTTGGAGCCCATTTCAAAATCGCAAGTTAGGAAAAAGTTTTACCGGCTACTAATTAATGTATTCTTTGTATATACAGTATGTGTGGATCTTATTTGTAAATATGTGCGACTACAAGCACTATTTGAGGATGATGCAACAACAATTTAGTTGTGCTATGTTTTTGAGATAATTTACTTTTCTTCGTCAGATAAAGTCGAATATTTAAGTTTGAGAACCCCCCACCCCAAAAAATCAATTAAAAAAATTATTGGGCAAATGCACTGAAGTGAAATTGAATGATGGTTAATATTCTAATATTTTCAGTTAAAATCATTTAATTTTCAGTCACCCAAATAATGACACATACGGTTCACATCTTATGGTGAACAATTTTTGAAATACAATTATTTTAACTCAAAGATTCAAAAAGTACAATCAGTGTAAGACTCATTCCTCAGAGAAGCACAACAGAGCACCACAGGAAGTCATTCCTGCCTGTGACTATCAAACTTTTCAACTTCTCCCTCAGAGTATCAGATATTCAGAGTCAATAGACCGGCCCTTGGACTTTTTTCACCCCTGTCAGCAGCTATATAACTCATAATTTATTTATGAATTATGTCTTCCACCGTAGAATATTCACCTAATAGTAAAATAATTTTGTGCTATAATTCCACTGTGTAATGCTTTGGTATACAGTGGCAGCAATGCTGCATTCATACTGCATATTTTAATTAACTTTAACAGACTTCTTGAATTTTAACACATATAGAGACCGCATTTTTCAGCATTATTTACATCAGTGATAAAGTGATGCGGTGCATGGGTCAAATCTGGCCTCTGATAGACTCCCTCAAACCATTACCTAATTCATAAAAAAAATAAATTCATTCAGACTGTTTTTACCAGGATGGAGGGACAGACATGTCAGTGTTGTACAATGGGAAAAACGTGACGGCCTTTCAGGCTGTGCAGTAGGATCAGATGGCGAGATATGGGAGAACAACTATAAACTGAAGAAGAGCAAAATTATTATTTATATGTTTTAATTTTTTCTATGTATATATTTATGTTATATATTGTAGTGTTGTTTTCCTTAATTTAGCTCTTATTTATAAATCAGTTGATGTCGTGTCCAGTAGGGGGCAGCGTCGCTACATGTTTCATTTGTGCCTCGTATGTGACGTCACACGAAATGCGGAAGTCCCAAAATTTATGTTGGGCGATCTTTGCTCTCAATACAGCTTACAAGTGTGCACGTACATCCTGAATGCAGAGAAAAAACAAACCCTTCATCTATTATTACAACGTAAGTTAACTGTATTACTTGTTTGGTTTTACCATACGGTTGTTTTAAGCTTCGGTGTTACCGCAGTGAAGATTTTTATTTCGCTGGTTTTCCCGTTAGCTTGCTAGCTAACTGCTAACTGTTTTATCTGCCAAATTGCCTTGTTGTGTTTTGACAGAGCAACATTGCAGGTGATTCTGCACCCGTCGTGCAAACCGTGTGACATGTCGTCTGTCGGGGAAGGATCCTGGACCTTTGCTGTGGTCGCAGTGGTGGCCTTGTTTCTGCTGGATGTGGCTGGTTTTGCGCAGGCGAAGGTAAAACATGCAAATCTACACCTGTTAGATACTTTAGGAAACTCTCAGTAGTAATTTTAGTAAACTGGTTGGTTCATGTTATTTTAGATCAGTGACTTTACTTGGGGCATTTTTCCTTTAAACAAGGCCCAAAGCCCTTTGTTAAAGAGACCACGAGCGTACTTTTTTTTAAAAAACTTCATCTGCAGTGTATCTTGTCATGTCATTGTGTAATTGTACGTAATCTTATCAGTTACTGTTATTTTGTTTATGTAAAGATGCTCAGTATTCCTTTATGTGTACTTCTATTTTTCTTTTTCTTCAGTTAACATTATTGAGACAGATTTAACAAGCATAGAAACAAGTTAACAGTAACAACTCGTGTACTCTACTGTATACATACAGTACATGAGATTAAAACCTTGCAAAGCTTACAGGTTTTATATATTTTAGTAGCTTTTTTGTTGGTACACTCGGATATCAGCTACACGTGAAATGTACTGTTTGACATAGATGATCAGCTCTGAATGGTTTTGTTTCTTCCCTATAAGTTTTGTGTTATGAATACACATAACACAAAACTAGAGCAAGACTTCCTAGTTTATCATTACAATACAATACAATACAATACATTTTCTCCAAATAATGTAAACTGAGGGTTGATATTATTTGCATTAAATTGTGAGTGTTGCCACAGTTTTCTGCACAAGCAAAACCAAAACAAATGCACCAGCATTTTTCTTGAGGTCAATGTGAGAGTTATAGTTTGAGTCATTATTTACTTTCTGTAAATATTGATGGGTTGGATTTCAAAGAAAACCTATTAGGACTGAACAGTTAGTGTGGCATACCGCAATTTTCAAACCACTGGAAGTGCACTATAGCTTAAGTTGAAAAATTTGATACTATTTTAGATTAAATGTTGTGGTGCTGCAGATACGCACATCATATTCTACAGATTTTTAAAAAAAAACATTGCTGTAGTTTTGTACAGATCCCTGCAAATATCACACCATAATCATTTTAATGTTTTCAATGAAAATGATTGATCTAAAAAATGATAAGTATCTAAAAATCTCAAATCATATCACAACTGCAGTGTCAGTCAAAACAGAATATTTGTTTTGTGAGGTGCATCTCTTGTACCACTAGAACCACTAACAAGAACTTTGTGTACATGCCCAAATTTGTTTGCAACTCTCTTTTGTTAATATGTGGAGGAAATGACTGGTTCTCTGAGACAAATAGATAGCTGAGCTGTTACATTAAATAAACAGTTGATGCACTTTGATCCAATTGTCTTGACAATTACAGAACTTTGAGGATGTTCGCTGCAAGTGCATCTGCCCGCCATACAGAAACATCACTGGCCACATATATAACAGAAACGTCTCCCAGAAGGATTGGTAAGAGAAACCTCATATTTAGATTTTCAGTCATGACATACTCATCTTGTTGCCATGAAGAGTAACATGTAAAAACTGTACATCTATTTGCTATACCGACTTATCATTAAGGGATATGAGGGCTGGAGCCAATCTCAGCTGATATTGGGGTGCACCTTGGTCACCTGTTCCAGGTGTATCCTTACTGACACATAGAGACAGACACCCATTCATGCTCCCATTCACTCCTGTGGGCAAAATTTAGAGTCACCAGTTAGTTAACCTGCAGGTTTTATAAAGTCCACACAGAAAGGCCTTAGCCTTCAAATCCAGAAGCATCATGCTGACACTGCCACCCGTCTGGTTCAGTGTAGAAATGTCTAACACTCAGACACTTTGATGTGTTGTCCAGTAACTGCCTTCATGTAGTGGAGCCCATGCCGGTGCCCGGCCATGATGTGGAAGCTTACTGCCTGTTGTGTGAGTGCAAGTACGAGGAACGAAGTAGCAACACCATCAAGGTACCGCTGGCTTTCTTCAAGTTTTACTCTGATGTTTGGCAAAATACCAAGCTTTAATTTTTATGTCTACTTTATCATTTAAGAAAAATAAATTGTGAGAGAAGTGTGCAATAGTGTTTAGGCAGAGCTGATGTAAGGCTGAAATGTCCTTTTTTAAATCAGCATTTTAAAGATTTTTAATCTCTGAAGCTGCAATAGTTTTACACCCAACAATGTTAGTGTTTCTAATCGTTTTCCGTTCTGTATGTCCCAGGTAACCATCATCATTTACCTGTCTGTTGTGGGGGCCCTGCTGCTCTACATGCTGTTCCTGCTGCTGGTTGATCCTCTTATTCGCAAACATGACCCGTACACGCAGCCTCTGCACAACGAGGAGGACTCTGAGGTAACTATTCACACACATGCATTTATTTCATGTCAACTGAACCTGAAGTCCTTGATTTAATTCATTCTTGTTGTTTTTTTGTTTTTCTTGTGTGTGTGTGTGTGTTCAGGAGATGCGTCCGCAGGTGGACAACGCTCAGGCCAGAGGAAACACAGTCCTGGAGCGTGTTGAGGGAGCACAGCAGCGCTGGAAAAAGCAGGTCCAGGAACAGCGAAAGACTGTGTTTGACCGCCACAAGATGCTTAGTTAAACCCTACAGCTGACCTCGAACCAGGTTTAGAGTAGGTAACTTCACTGGGCTTAGCGTTATTACACTGTCACCAGCTGCACTCTCACTAACATCTTCATCATCACTGTGCACTGCTGCACCCTCTGAATAAGTATTTCCTCAGTAAGAATCATTTAAAAAGATGACTCAAACAAGCAGAGATTTTTTTTTTTATTATATGTAACACTCCCAGCTGAGTTGCAGTTGTGAAAGAAACTGCATGTTTTCACTCTTAACTGCTAAAAATCATGTTAATCATTTCAAGCAAGTTGCAATGCAACAAATTTTGAATGTCTTCATAAAATAAGAACGATTTTGTCTACTTAATCAGACTTTGAATAGCTTTTAAGCTTGCTCGTGATCATTTTTCTTGTTAGCTACTTGCTAAATTGGTATAATATTAAGCAGTTTTTCTAGTAACGTAATTTATGAAGTTACCTTCATACAGTTTCCAGAGCAGGTGAACTTGATGTTTGTGAATTATCATTATTATTATCATTATTATTATTATTATTATTATTATTATTATTATTATTATTATTATTTGGTAAGAAAATAGTACTCCGCCTTTGCTATTGCCAATCATTGCACGTTTCCTTTTTTAGCATTAATAATTGTTTTTATTATAATTATTATTACAGTGGAAACCGCTTGTAGTGATCAAGGTTATAGTGATCAAACACTATGGATCAGAAATCTTATGTAGAATCATTCCTGTACAAACACTGTTTAAATAATTTGCTCATAGTAATCCAGTTGTTTGGCTACAATGTGAATTTTGGGTCTTTTAATACAAAAAGACAAATTAAAAATAGGGTACTTCCATGATATTTTGGCTTGCTGTAAAAATGCCTGCTTCCAGCTGGCTCCTTGAGGCTGCTGCTGTGTGCACACTGATATCATGACGGGAAAAAGAAAGTAAGACTGTATTATACAGAAAGTAATTTAATTTATACACCATACAGTTTTGATTTGTAAACATTCAGTATCTTTCAGTAAATAGTAAAGCTGTCTATTTCATTACTTGATATTTGCGTAGTAAATCTAAAAATGTCAATTAGATGGTACTCTGTATGTGAATGAAGAAAAATTTTGTTATTATAATCATCCGATTATTGTGATCGGTTTGACCTGAACTGACGTTTAAGAGGTTTCCACTTTATTTATTTGTCTCCCATCGCTTTGAATGTTAACGTGGGCATTTTTAGTATCATTTGCACTAATAGAGTAATTAAAGTGGGGCTGTGCGATAAGACCAAAATCTCATATCCCAACAGAGGTAATTTAATATCCAGACAATGATACATATTATTTTCTGTAAATTCAATGGATTAATAGTTTATACAGATGTAGACGCTCATTTAGATAACAAACTCCTCATTTTTTTCCTCTCTTTTCCTCTGTGTCTGTTGATGTTGCCTTCGTGCAAGTTTCCTGCCAACATCTGTGCCATGCGACAAAAACAAAGCATTGTCCAAATGACGAAAAATATTGCTGACAAGGGTCTGATTTAAAAGACAACTAAATACATGGCCGGGTATAATATGAACCAATACTTGTTTTTCAAATTCATCGCACCATATATAGTCCTATTGTACAGCCCTAAATTAAAGAATTGTAAATTTTAGGCTTTGTTATTTTAAAGCTTTGACATTGCTACCTTTAAGATGGCCCCACTATGTGCCTTTTTCTGTTTCTCTCTTTGTGTGGGTGAATGTGTTACAGCAAACTCTAATGCTAAACTTAGCTCTTAAATGTGATTCTCAGTGTGTGAAGAAGGGACACAGAAGGGACTACTAATCAAGTTTGGCTGGTATCTCCTTATCCACCAAGTAGTAGATGTAAATTAAGGCTTTTATCTTGAATTTACCAGTGGAATCTGAGTGTAAAACAGTTTTTCAATGAGGTAGGCACCAGAACACATTTGTGTCCTGTATTTTTCAGTTTGATGGAACATACTGTCCCATGCAAAGAGAGAAATGGAGAACGGGGCATTAAACAGAGCTTTAAAGCCTTCCTCAGTTGAATCAAATCGCTGCCTCTGGAGAATGTCCTAAATCGGAAAAGCTGCTGATAATGCGGTTAAGTGTGGCAGAATCAGGATGCCTCATGGCTTTGAAGAGCCCTCGTGTGAATTATTGTGTGTCAGTGAATTCCCCCTCACATCCTTCTGCTGAAGCTCCTGGTGGGGGAGTTTTTAATGTGACAAAGAAAGACACTGACTCACATTACCTCATGCACAATGCAAACGACTGAAGTTTTTATTTGTTTGTGTGGTTTGATTTATCACTGAAGTGTTTTTGATTGATTGATTTTAAGTATAATTTAATATCACTGGTATCAGTGTTTTGTATGTTTATCTCCAGCCTAACTGGAAATTTGCTCTGCTCATGTCTATACATTCAGCTTGATGTGAAATAAAAAAAAAAAATACTCTGGTTAAGATTTTCTGTTCATTACTCTGGATCTTTGGGGATTTTCTTTTGGTTGCTGAGAAAGTCACTTGTATGGATAATTTGCACTAGGGGGCGACAGAGTCCACAGTATGTCTGATCACAGCATGCAGTCTGCTCAAACACTGTTATCATCAAAATGTTCCTCACTTTTGTGAGTGTTGGTGGTGGTGTTCACTCACCTCTTCAGAAAACTTTTAACAATTTCACCTCTGTGAAGATTATGTTTGAAAAGTCATAAGCTGTTGCATCCTACATACTTATTTTCTCAGTAAAATCACATTGTTCTATCCAGGCTGCTCTCTTTAAGGCTATGCATTAATTCAATTCAACAGGATCATTTATCAACTTTGGTTGTGTCATTGATGATATGGGCTTATTTTGCTATTGTTTTACTAATTTCTATGGTCCAAATCAATGATTCTGAGCACATTTTAATCATAAATCGACAAAATAAGGTGCTGAAATTCTTGATTTTGGTCTATGAAGAGTTTTTTGGTGAAGTAATGTGCAACAGTTCATTTCACTGAATTAATTTAATTCAAACTTTAACACCTTCTATTTTACATTTATAAATCTATATGAACGTTTAATCAATGGTTTATAACACACTATGATGTAACTGTTACTAGACATGTAAGTGTTTATTAATGTACACTATTTTTCAGCAATTAATATTTACATGAAAATATATTATTACAGCAGTGTTTTACTGTATTCTCATTTGTTATCTGCTAACAGTCTTCATTTATGGGTGTCAACAGGAGGAATTATAGTTTTTGACAAATACATTAATAAACACTTACATCTGCTTACAACTACATTATAGTCTGGTATTGAACAAGGTGTCAAGTCCTTAAATTCCTCACATGGATAAAAAATCCCCTCATGTGAACACAACACAAACTGTAAGTTTGTTCCTGAGGTCAAAACTCTGTTAACACATGTTCTATATAGAACAACTTCACTGTTACTCCAAACTCAAATGTGGCTTGCCTAAAAAAGTAATTCAATAGGCCTCAATATAGAACAACTTTATTGTTAGGCCAATGTGTTTCGGCCTTCATCAGTCATCATGAAACATATTACAAATCTTTAAATAGGGCAGGTATATTTAAATGTTTGTAACGTGCTTCATGATGACCCTGATGAAAGCCACAAGGTAAAATGTTTAGGTCTAACAATGAACTTGTTCTATGTCAGGTCTAATCAATGACTTTTTAGAAGGGACAGATACGAATGTGTCAGGGGGTCGGATATTTACATTTCATATGTCTGACCTGAAAAAAGTGTTTTTCTTCACTTTAGTTGTAAAATGTTATGTCCAAAGGTGCAGGAAAAAAACAAAGCACCTTTGTAATCCTAGATTAGAATAGTAATTTGTTTTTTTAACAAACCCAACTTAAATAAAATAATTGTCCCTAGAGCTGCAACAATCAATCAATTATTAAAGTGCCAAAAATTTTGATAATCATGTAATCACTTTGATTCATTTTTCAAGAAAAAAGTCAAAATTCTCAAATTCCATCCTTTTAAATGTGAATAGTTTTTGGTTTCTTTACTCCTCTATGACAGTAGACTGAATATATTTGGGTTATGCACAGAACAGAACATTTGAGGATGTCATCTTGGGCTTTAGGAAGCACTGATGACATTCACCATTTACTGACACTTTATAGACCGAACAACTAATTGATTATATAAGAAAGTTATCAATAGATAAAGCGACAATATAAGTAATTGTTATTTGCAGTCCTAATTGTCTATGTGCTTATCAACTGACATAACCAATGAATAGTCAAATTAGAGACTCTCTCATTTGAAAAAATTATTTATTTATACCTTTCCCCCACATTTATAAATGATCAAAGGACTGGATTTAAGTCATTAAAGACTAAATCGATGAATAGACCTGTTCTATATGCTAGTGATGCTGAAGCTTTGATCCCTTTTCTCCATGCACCTTGGAACCAGGTGAACCCCTGCTCTGTTTCTGAAAGGTGTCTCCTGCAAGAAATATTTCCACTTGCAAAATGTCACACTGGAGGCAGAAACATTAGTGTGTCTTTTCCCTCCTCTTTGCTCACTGTTTTGTCACAGTTCAGGGTTCAACACCAGTATCCAGCGACAGAGCAGCTGAGTCTGTTTTGAAAGGAGGTGCAGCTTCAGGGGGCTAGTGGTGACATTCTGCTACTGCAAGACCCCCCAAACTGTGTCTCTCCCCTTCTTCATGCTCTCATCTGCCACTGCTGCCCTGCCCCAACCCCTCCACCCTCTCCCCTTGATCCCAATTACTCCTATCTTCCACCTTCCACCCCCTCCACCCTCTTAACCATCCCCAAGCATGGCCTGTCAGTGGTTCACAGTCTAAATTTAAACTGCAGCAGGGCCAACTGCTCCTCCAGCCACTCTGGGCTCCTGTTATTTTTCCCTGCCGTGGGGGTTTTTTCTGTCAGAGGCCCTCAGCCAGGAGGAGAGGCCTGTGGCTCCGTGTGAGGGAGACTGAGACAGAGGGAGAGGAGAAGAGGGGAGACGGGGTGGCGGAGGAGCGCACACAGGATCAACAGGTCTGGAACCCAGAGGGGGCCTTCACAACGTGGAGTTAAACAGTGCCACAGTTTGGGATTATACAGTGAGAGGACACATTTCTAAAGGACTGGGAGCTTGTCTCAGGTGGAGGCGTCAAGATGGCGTCCAACGCGGAGGCCAAGCCCGTCATCATGAATGAAGAGGAGCTGAAGAGGAAGCAGAGGGAGAAGCTGAAGAAGCTACAGGCCACCGGGGGTAACCCTCGACCAGCCAGATCCCTCTTCTTCTTCACCCTCAAAAATCCCTTTCGCAAGGCCTGCATCAACATCGTGGAGTGGAAGTATCCTTTATATTTCTCACACACACCTATACTACAAACAACTCATATACTTTTGTATTTGTAATATTAAAGGCGTAGTAAGTGATTCTGGAGAAAGATAGATGATGGTTGTGTTTCCTTCCCACATTGTAAAATTTTTGATGCTTTGGATGATGATCGCTTGAAGATGGTTGATTGTTGAGTCTCATTCTCAGGTCGTCGGATACTGATGCTTTGGGAATGAGACTCAACTCAATTAACTGTCTTACCGACCCGTGATTGGCCAAAGTCTGCCATCACGGCCTAGACTGTCTAAAGCCTGAAAAAAGCCAAAAGGAGGAGCAGAAGTCTAGTTTTCGTTCACAGTACTTGAATTATGTTATACTACTTACATTAAGTTATTATGGAACTTTTGCTCAGTGACACAAAAAATAAACTGCTCACCCCAGCTTTAAGTAGGCATTGGCTTAAAAGCATGCCCTTTAAACAAATATTTTACACTTTAATATACAATATGTAAGATACTGAAGGTCTTACGCAGTTATTTCAGCATGTGGACCTCTGATTAAGACCACCGGTAGTTATGAAAATTGTCTGCAGGCCAGTGAATTATCAGCTTTGTAGTTCACCTGTGGTGAGCATGACCGAAGCTGTGTTAAGGCGATCCCTGAAGTGTTAAGACTTTTGTCATGCATGTGGCAGCCCTGTGTCAAAGTCAAGTTTGTAGCCTTCATATTTTCACCTGAAGAGCTCATTAAGCTTATCTATTTATATCTGACAGTCAGAAGCAATTAACGGGGCTGCCACTTCTTGTCCTGATAGCTGACATTTTGTTTTAATGTGGAAATAACTCTGAAATGCTGCCACTCTGTGAGGCCTGAACACACGGCAGGCTGCTGAGTGATGTTATGGCCCCTATAGGGGGTTTCCTGCTTTTAGCCTAATGTCCATTCCTGGATTACATGTATTTTACATCCAAAATAGCATCTGCTAATCATATCTATCCACTGCCAGCAGACTTATTTTCACAATAAGGTCACAAAGTTAAATAATGTTAATTTTATTTGTTTTTATTATGCAGTGATTATTAGATCAAAAGAACGTCAGACGCCAACTATTTTGATAAGCAGTTAATCATTTCAGACATTTTTCAGGCAAAAAATGTCAAGCATTTGCTGGTTCCAGCTTCATAAATGTGAGGATTTGCTGCTTTTCTTTATCATTTATGACATTAAATGAAGAGTCTGTGGGGTTTGGACTGTTGGTTGGACAAAAGAAGCAGTTTGAAGACGTCACTTATGATTATGATGAGCATTTTTCACATTTTTTTTTTTTTTTTTTTTTTTTTTTTTGTCTTAATGTCT